>JAMPIV010003135.1:394874-599874 GCA_024509875.1 Oreohelix idahoensis | reverse complement strand
ATCTATCTATCTATCTATCTATCTATCTATCTATCTATCTATCTATCTATCTATCTATCTATCTATCTGTCTGTCTGTCTGTCTGTCTGTCTGTCTGTTTGTCTGCCGATCTGTCTATTTATGTCTGTCTGCCTGAAAGTCTGTCTAAGTCTGTCTGTCTGCCAGTCTACGATTTTTGCCAGTCCGGATCTCAGTCCGTATCCCACAATTCTTGACTTGTAATAAAATTCTATTTACAATGATCACCTCCCTCCCATGAGAGATCTTATTTCGACATCAACAGAATTAAGGCGGCCACAGCCACGACCTGAGTGTGATTGAATGTTGACAGGCCACAAAATACATCACCATTTTTATGAAAGAGAGCTCACGCAAGACCATGTTTGCATGAGTTACAAAGGCATTTCTCAGAGCTTATCTGTGGGTGTTCGTGAACGTTAAGTACTTTAGTTTTATTATGCAAATATATTTTTTATTTATTACGAGTCAATCATCCTCCAATATGGAGGAAGGGGGCGAGGGAGATAATTATGCTGTGCTTTTTCTGCTACATGCACTAATGACGGTACTAAATTCTCATGTCATCATTTAATTCCTCTCCATTTTGCTTCAGAAGTACGGAAATACGGAAACAGTGTGGCACGAAAGCATAGAAGCTTCATCGATGATGAGCAATGTGACTTCACTGCCCTCATATGAATATATGGTAGAGACACTTATTCATGGCGTAATGAAGCATATTGGGAAGACATTCGTGATGTTTCACAGGCGTGCAGTTTCGCTCGCCAGCCTGAACGCACCGTGACGAGATCGCAACTTAGATGGAAAAAGATTGAACAGACATGACCTATAAGGCAAGTGGTGAGGTTAATTATATGCATAGAACAGCAATAGGATAACTAACTTGTGGTTCACAGTGTCTTTAAAGAGACAATAATACCACTACTTCTATAAGGTAAGAGGCGACCAATAAGAAGCTTTGCATTCGGCTGGCAGACTCAGCATGTAAAACAAGTTGCAGAAAAAACTATCTATAGATTTAGTGCAGCACTGTTTAACTAATTCATTCATTTCTTTTCAGCTTCGTGTAGAGGATAGGTCTTTAACGAGCTCACGTCAAGCCTTCCTGTCCTGTGCCATCCGTGCACGGTCTTTCTATGTCTTCTATATCCGTTTTATGTCTGCATCTGCTTTATGTATTTTTGTCCCCCTCTACCCTGGGGATTCTAGAACATGGGCTGCCTTCTAATGCTATCAGCTGGTTTCCTAAATACATGCCCTATTCAATAGCCACAATCTCGTCCTCATCTCTTGTTCCACTGACATTTCTTGTGTTCTTCCCGTCGATTCCTCGTTGGTGATCTTGTCAAAACATTTCAATTCTTCTAGTCTGTACAGGCATTCATTTATAAAAGTCAGTAACTACTTGGTTGTTACTGTTTTTTTTGTTGTTGTCCACCATATTACAGGGACGTATAATATGACTGCCTTGACATCTTTGGGATAGATTCTTGATTTCCTTTGCTTCCCATATTTTTCCAGTGCAGTGAAAGCTTATTTTGCTTTTAATATTCTGATTTTGATATTACTGTCCGTCCTTCCAAATTTGTCTTTGTTGCTATCACGATACATTTATCGTGATGTTGAGAAGTTTCTCCAGGTATAATCTGGTTATAATTTGCCACGGGTATTCTTGTAATCTTTGTCTTTTCTCCGTGTATGTTTCAGACACGATTGCATTAACCTCCAATCAAGTTCTAATTTTGTCTTTCACCTGGTTTAGATTACAGATTAAAAAAGCAGTCATCGGCAAAATTTAGACAGTCAAACTGTTTTGTAGAGTACAATGAATTCATTCAATTTCTGTTTACTGATGTCTTTGTTTTATTAATCCAGTCTACAGCCATGACAGAGATGGTGACAAGTAGTATCTGGTTCTTCCTTTATAGGTTAACGAACGTATAGGGGATTTCGATATGCCTTATCAGTTTCAATATTCATATTCTGCCTAATCTGTCCATGACATTTTCAAAGTCCGCTAATCTTAATAAAGTGGTGATCTCAGTATTCTACAATTACTCACAGTGTGGCTATCTGGTCTGTATACGATCTGTTTCATCAAAACTCTGCTTGCTCTTTTCTCTATGGTCACTTTTAATCTCTCAAGAATGATCTTGTTTAATATTTCCATAGTACTGATTAAAACAATATTCATCTGTAATTTGTGCACTCTTGCAATCACCACTTCTTTGGCAAATTAACCAGGTATCCTTCCTTCCAGACTGCCCATTTCTCCTGAATGCCAATTTTATTTTCAATACCGATTGGAGAGAATTTGAGGCAAATCTAGCTTTGTTATCTTGGCACGGACATCCAGGCTGTGTGTCCATCTTTGTTAGTTGTTACATCCGTTATTGGTAAAGCTGTGATCTTCTTCGTCATCAGGATATGCAGCAGTAAGAGCGGTTCATAATTCATTCTTGAAATGTTTTGGCGGGCTGCTTGCTCTTCTTCTTCTTTGATCCTTTACAGCCGACTGTCAAAGCAGTTAATATGGTCTTGTGACGTCTTGCAGGGCAGCAACAAACTGCTTCCTATTTGCTCGGTCGGCGGCCATTCTTCGTGCAGTGCCCGAGTTCTGGTTAATTCTTTGCATCTCGGCCTCCACAGTTCTCCGCCAAGTTGTTTTTGGTCGGCCTTTCTTTCGCCTTCCTTCAGGGGTCCATAGCATAGCTGTTCTTGTGATGGCATCGACATCTTTTCTGAGGACGTGGCCAACTCAACTCCATCGTCTGCCAGCTATGATGGTGTGTATGTCCTTTGGTTACTCCAAGTAAGCAGTTCTTGGTTGGTGATGGTATTCTGCCAAAAGATTCGGAGAATTTTCGTTAGGCAGATTGTGTGGAAAGAGGACAATTTCGACGTTTCCTTCTCTGTTACTCTTCGGGATTCCGTACTATAGAGAAGCACAGAAAGTACACAACTCTCAAGTAATCTTAATTTGGTGTTTGTGCTGTATTGAGAGGACTTCCAGATGTTGTTGAGACTAGCAAAGGCTGTTCTCGCTTTATTCATTCTGTTCTTAATGTCTTTGCTTGTTCTGCCGTCTGGTGTTACAATGCATCCTAGGCACGGTATGTAACTGTGTCTCTCTGTTCCAGCTTCTGGTTCCTTTTTGTTATGGACTCAGGATTGCCGACATTGAGTGTCATGACCTCTGTCTTCTTTAGACTGATGTTCAGACCCACCTGCTGGCTATACTTATTGAGTCTATTTGGTTTTTCTTGGATGTGTTGATTTAAATGTGGCAGCTGTGCAAATGTCATCTGCATATTCCAGTTCTTCCAGTGTAGAATACGTTGTCCATCTAATTCCTCTTGGATTGCCCTCTGTGGCTGCTTGCTTGTTAAGGAAGTAATCAGTCAACATAGCGGTTGGCAACTTGTTTTGACAAATGTCACGTGTCTAAAGATTGGTGTATGGCTTAACCCTGACCTATAGAAACTACTTGTTTTATTGATGGCAAACACTAACGAAAAATCTGGATGTTTTATTAATATACAGGAGAAACTGGATAAAACTTCAGCATCTAATTCTAATCCTAGCTTACATAATGCCTTAACTGGCACTTGTTACTACTGATCACTTTTTCAAAATGCGGCTTGTGCCGAGTCAATTCACATCTAGAAGGACAAAGCCAAATCCTTGGGGAAAAAAGCGAGGGAATGATACAATCAAATTTAAATTTGCTCTTTACTCTTAAAAACTCTAAATCAACTATGACAGGGTAATTTAGCCCTAGTTGCCGACAAATTAGTTAACTTAACACCGCAGCATTTGTACTGGAATGACCCTAGAACAATAATAACAGAAGCAGAGATACACATGAAAAAAGAGGCTTGCGAAATAGGATGCAGCAGAACAAGAAAGACATGACAAGAACCAATTTTCCAGGAAAGGATAGACTTAAGACAGCTGGTACATGACCTATGATCTACAGGGAGCTGAAACAACATAGAAGAAATGTCAACTAAAAAAAAAAAAACCGCAAGCCTCTAAGTTAACGATTATTTTTTCAGTTTTTTTTCTCATTTAGTTGTCTATGTTGTGTACATTCAACTTAAACTAAGATCTGTCGGTTACATTAAGGTGCTTGTCCAAATATAAAATACTTTCGGATTCGGAAATTTAAGTTATGGAGAATATAAAACCGGTGAAAAGTCCAATATTGCATCTCCAATGGCAATCGAAGATAATTTTCTGTAACAATTTTTCACTCCTGTTACTTCACAACTATATAACTAGCGATCTAAAAGATTATAATTACTAACAGTTGAAAACGTCACAGTCTATCAGAGAAAATATTTGTGCGCTGGTAACTTTTTTGAGTAGGTTGATAATAATATCACTGACTGAACTTCAAAGGAAATTGTTTTAAGTACGAACAAGTATATGAGAATATCGTAAACTATATGACCAATTAACTCGGAGATTTCGTCTTGTTCAGTTGTTAACTGCAAATATTCAGCAAACTTAAACACAGCACTATATACAAACAAATGGAAAATCTTTAAACTTTGAATACGATAAATAAACAGGGAGGCTGTCCGGAGCGCAAGAACTTGTGAACATTAACACAATGGCCTTATAATAACACAGTTACCTCCCTTCGAGGTTTAAAGCGGGCATTGGTTCCGGCGCGCCAGCTGACAGTGTCGTGTCAAAAATGTTAACAGGGTCAACCTGTGGAATTAGAAAATAGTAGCATTGTACAAGAGCAGAGATACCACAGTGAGTATGTACTGTTCCAGTGGCATGGTATTAGTTCTTTTCAGAACAAGCCCTTTTCAGGGCTTCACAATCCTAGCTGGTAGAATAGTATTTACCCACTCTGCATTAGAGTTAACACAAACTCAGACTTAAAGATTTTATAAATGTTTGGACATGCGCCCTAATATAACCGACTCGGTTGAACGAGACGCGCCTCGCCAAAACTTTATTTAAAAAAAAAAACTAGAGTTAACAGAGTTCACTTATGTTTCTTTGAAATGGCGAATGCGCTCTGTTATAACCAAAGGACTTATGTTTAGGCTGAAAGTTGCGTGCCTCGCCAGAAGAAGGAATAAACCTGGAGCAAAAAATTAGAGGAGGTCAGACGAGATCTCGCGATAATATACTTGTGGTTCATAGTGAATACAGGATCTCCATCTTAATTTTTTCCCGTACTTACTAATTTCTTTTTTTTCTCTTCCTCCTCTTTTTCTTCTATTTCTTCTTCATTACCGCGAGTAATTTATGTTATGATCTTAAGATATATATTTCCACCACTACTTTTTTGTTTTGTATGTCTGTCAGTCACGCTGCACAGAAACTTGTTAAATGTGAATGATTTTATGCAATGTCCCTGTCTCCATAAATTTCTTGTGCCATGCACGAATTGACGGACGTGACGGTGGATCTCTTCCATACTTAGTTCTGTAGTTTCGCTGAGTTTGCCTATCCGATTTTGTTTCAATAAACCATGATACACATTGTGCCTTCTCTTGAGGAGTAGCCATTTTTGTAGGGGTTCATTTAACAGTACCTCTTTCGTCAACAGGGTTCCTGAAATACGATAAAGGTATGTGATTAAAAACTTCGATAACCACTGAGTACATAGAACAAATCTGATTAAGATATCTCATCAATTGCCTTTGTAATAAATTTGTTAAATTGTAAAGAGACTTTATGGACACCCTGTATATATATATATATATATATGTATGTATATATAATGCACTCATATATGTTGATTAACTTGGAGAAACTTTTTGTTTGTCCCAATTGATAGTTTATTGCTGTGAGAGCAAACCGTCAATAAATAAATGGCCCGAGGCATGCACGGGTATAATACACTGATGTGCCCTGTCATTTTCAATGTAATGTTAATAACCGTCTATTACCAGGAAAGCTTACACAACTAAAAATAATAATAAAAATAATAATAATAACTGCATGAAATGATCTTCGCAGACTATTCATGTCTAAAACACAACATGGAATACCAACTAAAGAAACTTTCAAACTTATGAATAGCAACGACAATAAATACAAAATAACGAGATTTGTTTACCTTTTTTCTAACTACGATCGTGTAATTTACCGGCTAATAGACCACGCCGGCAGATTAAAATTTTATTCGCCGAGTGTTTTGAACTCCGACAATTAGACGGTCGTGATACGGTAAAAGTGAAAGTATTTGTTTACTTTCTACGTAATTCATTTCCGCCACACAAGAATGGCCATCTGGGTGCGTTGTTCATCGCAAACGCTTTCAGTCTCTTTGGCGGAGAATACAAAGAAAGCCAGGTTGGGTGTATCTGCATCAGCGACAAATTTAAGATTACCCCACCTGTAAACAGGGAAGAGACGATGCAAAATCACCCGTCCAGAGATTGTCTGTGATTCTAATTACAGATAAACCTATCTGGGGAGACAAATTAGAGAGGACACTGTATTGCAGGGTTGAGGTTACTTATCTGATTTAAAAGGTTACCTAAGAGTAAACGGAAGGGCCCGGCCGTATATGGAAATGACGTTTTGTGTTAAAATTTTAAAAAGATATTTTAAAACACGAGGGTAAAGGTGATAACTAACGTCCTGACCCACTTCATTCTTGCTCATGGATTGGATCACATAGAGCAGGAAATATATATTCGTTCTGATTGAAAGTTGTCACGGGTTGCCTCCCCTGTTCACTGCAGTAGTGGTCCAAAAGTGGCCAAAACTTAGAGTATCTACTGGGGGTCTTCAAAGGTGTTTACCTTTGCACAAGATTACTCTTGGCAGAGTTGTAGATAGAAGAATAATGATCCTTCTACCTCGAGGGAGTAGTCACAAGATATTTCAGATAGCAAGAACAATGCTGCATATGGCAGAGCAATTGTTAACTTTAATATCTGACCCGCCGCCTTTTGTGAGGGTTGAGTATGCAATTTAATATTAGCTCGTTCAAGCCCCCAGCTGAGCTAATTCAACGAATTTCTTCTTATTATTATTTAGCTCTCTTTACGTGTATTGAACAAATTGTCTGAGACATTCGGATGTAGTACATTCAAAATGATTAAATCAACTTTAGACTTGTCTTTATATATGTACCAAATTTAATAATCAATTATGTTTAACAGTTATAAAATACGAATAATTGTTTAGAACAAAAGTATTCATCATAGTGTGATGCTATGGTTTTCGAAAACGAACAGTTCACTTGGCAGCTTCTAAGTTTTACTTAGCTGCCAATAGTTGTTTCTGCTCCCGCTAATGTTTTAGTTCTTCGCAGATAGGTGACTGGGTCGCTCGCGTCCCTCGTCAAGATTTATGAGTTGCTGTATGTTCCAAGTAGAATCAGGGAGTAACTGCAAAGCTGGTCCCGCATCTCTAAGACCCGTCTGATGATAGTGTCTAGCGCCGAATTCAGGCCACTTATACCCTCACTTGTTCCAGAAATAGTACCCTCAACTAGTACCACCAACTAGTATGGCAAACGAAGAGAAACAAATACCCTCTGAGTATTGAGTTTCCCGGCACATACTTATGTGCCAGCCTCTTTTAATTCCACCATCTCATCTATCTCATAACTTTTACCCTATCTGAGAATTAATC
The DNA here is from genome assembly GCA_024509875.1 of Oreohelix idahoensis. Classification (NCBI taxonomy): domain Eukaryota; kingdom Metazoa; phylum Mollusca; class Gastropoda; order Stylommatophora; family Oreohelicidae; genus Oreohelix; species Oreohelix idahoensis. Next base: position 592,233 of record JAMPIV010003135.1, on the reverse strand, counting down.
TTAATCCCAGTGGGTGTCGCATAATGCGATTGGACTGGATATCTTAGGTAATCCAACACAGCGACACACACAATCAGCAAACACAGTCTACACTGTGTACCGCGAAGATTTGTTTTTGACCAATGGGAGCATCGCAAGATATTTGCCTCAGAACTAGTAGGATTGTAGCTGAAACATGGTATGAATCGAATTGTGTGCTCAAAGGTTTGTCTTTCCATCGAAGATGTGAAAATTCGAGGGGATTACCAATAATACTGTCATCAAGATTGGATATTAGAAACCATAAGCTTTGTTTAGATATCTACATCGTCTTGTTATGTGCCGTGTAACTCAAGATAATTGAGGTGAAAGACAGAAATACATGAATCTCACAGAGTTCTTCACAGTGTCAGTAACCGCAGCAGAAGAGAAAATGGGTTGTATTGAATAAATTATATAGGACGACAGATCTCAATTTGCTGGTTATATCAAGATTAAGAAGAAGAAAATCGGTTGGAGGATAATGGAACAGGAATTTATTGAAGTTTTACCAAAAACACACACAACTCGATTCAGCAAAATTTTGCAGAGGGCAGGAACAAACGATCAACCTATGACGTCTCTGCTCTCCAGTTCGTAGGATGGTACCGTATAAAAAGGCTAGAAGAAAATTAAACAGAAACTCACCGCCAATTTTAAACATATATTGCCACCAAGCACCTTTGCCATTTCTACGTGTATGCAGCCTGTCAGGCTATTTGAAGCCCTGTGTATATTTCTGAATTGACGGTCGTATCCTATCATACTGTAATCAAGTCAGAAGACTGTGTGTATACCTGTGAGAGCTAAAGCAGTATTCAGCCATCAAGTGTATACCTCAGACCTAGGTTGGGAACCCTAGTGTATGGGAATTTCCAGCCACTGTCCACAACATATTGACAGTTTGGTGCAGTCACCACAGTTAAGTGATTAAGGGAAGGACTGATTTACGATATATGGCCAACCACACTTAGAAAAGACTTATGATGATACTAATCATTGTTAAGATCCATTCAAGTGGAAAGACAGTTATTTAAGTCACAGTGACTCTCTTAAAAGTATAAGAACAGCGATTCTAAAACTACAAGTTCAAGACTAGGTACAGTGAGAGTTAATATAATTTACACTTTGAGTTAAAGAACATTACAATTAACGCAAATCATTAAATATTACCTAAACGCCGTTTTGCAGACAGCTAAGTGTTCGTTTCAGTCAGAGTGAGAGAAGAAAACGTTGGAGGGAGAGATAGGGGATGAATGAAAGCCTTGACAAGCGTTGGTTTTCGAATCGCATGCGACAAGGCGACGTCACAGAATTGGTTTGAAACACTAGCGAGGGATAGGTTAGTGTTTGAAAAATAGACTACAGGCCTTGGTTACTATCGTTAAGGGCATGTTTGAAAATCTGCTATCGTTCGCTGTAGTTTTCTTAGAAAAAGTGAGAGAGAAAAATTGGAAAGGGGGAATGGTATGGAGTCCGTTTAAACTATCGTCTGCATTTCTAAAGTGAAACTAACTGTCACAATTGAAGGATAGATGGAAATAAATAATAGGGGACGATTAAAATGATAATATGTGGTTATTATACCTAACATATTACTTAGTGTGATATATTATCTTGCCGTAGAAGAACCCAAAAATAATAAAATATGTTATTTGAATAAGTGTAGAAGGAAAAGGTAAATTATGATGAAATAAAGAATAAAAACGATACTTGTGAATATAATAAATAAAAGAATAAAACCACTGTGTGACAGACAGCAACAGGATCACTAATTACTTGTCAGAATTATAAACTTTTAAGATATAACTGAGATATTGACTTGAATCTTTCTGAGTTTGCCCTGTAGGGAAGATAGAGGGGAAGTTAGTCCAAGATTTGAAATTTGAGTTCAGTTTGAATAAAAAGACGCTAGAAGCCAAACAGTCCCTGATTGGCTGGAGTCTAATATACTAACGGAGGGATAAAACTAATTTGTAGTTAGTGTTCGAGGCCACTTGTAAAAGAAATTTTCTACACTAAAGTGTTTCTGCAAGCAAGATAATAGTACTATCTTGACTTTGCTGATCTGCACCAGCAAGCGATCTGGATTTGACCATATTTATCGCAAATCAAACTTATTAGTGTTAATATTTCTCTGATGCGGTAAGAAAGAAAACATTTATATCACTATTATATTATTGTTATGTATGTATTATTGAATATGTATGAAAATGTATGTGGGTAGAAGTATCTAGAGGGAAGTCAACATCAAACTTTGTGTTGTTTCACAGAGTTGTTAGGAAATATATTAACATGTTGTAGAAAAGCCCGACAGGCTTTCTGACATTTTGGGACAAAGAAAAATTAAATATTAATGGGGAAATTGTTGTACAGTATTATGACATAAGACCAGGCAAACCACTGGCCGTCTTCTTCAGCAAGTCACCGTGATTGTACATGACTTGATATTATTAACGTAAAATGTTTCCTTTGTCAAGGAAAGTGTCAAACTGTAGTTTGAAGTTTATTTGACCATGAATGGGGTATACAACCAATTAAGAACGTTAACTAATTGTTTAGTTACCATGCTGAGTCTGAATATGATTAAAAATGTTTAATAGTTAGGGAAAGAGAGAGTTATATGAGAGGTTGAGTAGGACGCATTTATATCGTTCCAGGGTTTCATCTATGACTCAAAGTGAGCCCAGGTCAACCAATACCTGTCTATATTTCTGCATCTAAAGAATTGAGGCAGTATCGACTGTGTGCCTCCGTGTTATATTGCAAGAGCAGAATCCTTACTTGGCAGTGGAGGCTTGTGATCTAACAAAAATTCATCCTGCATACCAGGCACCACTCAGTTAAGAAATCGTCTCCGGGCACTTGATATACCAAACTCAACTACTCTCAGTTCCCAATTGTGTATTAAATCATTTAGATTGTGATGAAGACAGACGTTCTTGTAATCAATACCCAATCATAGGAGCAAGAATAAATTGACACTGTTCCAGATTGTCACATTTAATTAAAGTTGTGAATAAAAATATACTCAGTTATAAATTGAATTAATTTTATGTAAATACTTTGAATTATCATTTTGAGGTCAATATTCCGGTATACACAAAATTGTGATACTGGAACAATAAATTGTAAAAAAGATTTCACATTTAAAACTTAACTCTGGGTGTTGATTTCATTAGTTTTATAGAAGTTCTTATATTATGTTTTTTACAGTCAAAAAGACATAATCCGAGTTATCGAGACTACAATTTTTTAGGAGTTTGCCTTCTCTTGTATAGAGACACGTTCGGTCTATAATTTCTTGAACGAAGCGTGACCATATCTCCTTATTTGGTAGTATCAGTCAACTGTTGTAGATGCCTGAAACCTTTCTTAACGCTTCTGTTCATGACCATAAAAGGCGCGACTGTGTAAGACTTTTATCTCGAATGTTCTTAGAATCGTCTTATTGTGAACGGCGACTCAGAGATTGTCGCTCTGCGCATGTCTCGACTTGGTTTTCGTTTGTTGTTCCGCCCAGCTCGGGGAGTTTAGAAATGGTCTAAGTAGCGAGCAGACGCGACCTGCGTCTTGTGATTTTCTGAGGGAAATACATTGTCTTTGTGAGTTAGTTAGCTAACTAGACTATTTCCCAGTATTATTCAAGCCTGCCTGGAGGCATATGTTCATGGTTGATTTTCCGAAATAAGGTAATTCCTCTTGTATCGAACTTTATGCTATCATCTAGAGGTTCGTCATTTTGTCGCCTTTTTGCTCGCCTGTGTGATTCAAAATGGAGAGGTACTTTGACTAGGATTAAGTCACCGGTATCTTTATACCTGAACTAGTTATATATATATATGGGTCGCTCTAGACCAACAAGACTATTGTCTGTGTTCCAGGATTCGTTATATCAGAGATCACGTCCAAGTCAGATGGTTAGACTTAGGAAGGTTATAAAGGTCGAGCTGACCTGTAATCCATGTATGCTATTCACGTGCAGACAGTAAACGGACTTATTGTATACATCTGATCTGCTAGCATCAGGAAGGGAATAATTATTATTGTCTATGAACATTGAAGATCTGCAGCTGACACTGTTGCAGAAGTTATATATATTATTTATAAAGCTTCACGAACCAGAACTTTATGATATCTGTTTACCATACAACTATGGAGTATTGAATCCTACATGACTATCAGTTAATATGATTTTGAATGCTGCATTCGTTATACTGTGCTGATGATGACATACATATCATGACTGTTTTGTGGCGTGCAATAAATGGTATAAAACTAAAGCGAAGTTACCATTTCTATGACTCTACACGTCATGTTGCCTGTGGTGTACCCTGTGAACTGTTCTACTGCAACACACACAGCAACATTCTAAATCAGAGAAGACACCTACATCTTGCACTTTAATACCAGGTGTCGATAGGGGTGGCAAGTTATCATTTCAGCTCAAATCCACCCTTATCATTTTTGGTGGCCAGTCGTTGGTTCAAATTTTGGCACACCCTTATCATTTTTGGTGGCCATATGTTGGTTTACTCTGATACCAGCTATCAAGGGGGTCAACAAACCCAGACATCATCAGCAGACTACAAGACAACGTTGCAGTTTCTATTCATCACCTTTGATGAAATTTTTTTGAAAGACGCGGCATTACTGACAGTTGTTGATATTTTGAAACTACCCGGCGCTGCTCGGCAGTATTGAAGTTTGTCTACAACTAGAAGGACAAGTACCGAGCGAATGGATTTCCTGATCTGTTAAGAAGAAGGACAAGTGCCGTAACAACTGTTCCGGTCTCAGAGGTACTGTTGCAGATTCAGAAGGTCAAGTGCTCAAGTCAATTTGTAGAATTCAGAAGGTCAAGTTCAGAAGCTGTTTCCTGTCAGAAGCTCATTTCCTTCGTCATGGCAGTTTACGAGAGCAGATATGGATCAACGTTGGATCATTGTCCTAAGAATGCTGATCACATCCTGTTCTGAACTGTGCTGACGTTGTGGATACATAGAAGTTAAGTGGCCTGTTTTGTTTGTGAACTGTGCCCTTATGTTCTAGCTGAGCCTTCTAAATTCTTTCACACTTTTTGCTGTTTGTTACATGTTATATGTTATTTGTATTTGTATATTTATATGTTTATATTCAGCGGGTTTTCTCGGTTGGGCGGTGTCTTTCAGTAGAAGATACCACGTCACAGAGGTTCTACTGTTAGCGTTTTCGTTAGGGACTGTGCGAATTTCCTACTGTGAAATTTGCTAGCGACAATCGTTGCTATATCTGTTTAGTTGTGACGAGTTGTGCTTTATTTTTGTTTCTTGTATATTTTTTTTTTTTTTTTTCTTTTCTCTCTTTCTTTCTGTTTTTTAGTTTCGATTTCGATTGTTTGTATTTGTAGGTCTCCCCTATCTATTATTCAGTTCTTTACGTATATTTTTGTGTATACACTGTAGCGTCATTTGTTTGTCATATCTTCGCATTTTGTCATCACATTTCTTTTTAGTTTCGCTGTTTATTTATTTGACTTATGCGAATGTTTTCATATTGTTTGATCTTTGTTATTGTTTACATTGACTTTGATCTTTGTTTTGTTTACATTGACTCTGATCTTTGTTGTTGTTTACATTGACTCTGATCTTTGTTGTTTTTGTTTACATTGACTTTGATCTTTGTTGTTGTTTACATTTGACTTTGATCTTTGTTATTGTTTACATTGTTGGTGACCTTTGTTATTGTTTACATTGTCTTGTTATTGTTTGCATAGTTCTTGCATAGTTAGCTTTCACTATTGTTACATATATGCTCATGCACTATTGGTCTATAGTGCACTTATCATAACTAACTGGTGGTTTTTTGCTTATGCACTATTGTAGTGCAGTTATGATAAATAACTGATGGTTATGCACTGATTTGTGTAGTGCACTGATAATTAAGAGGTGACTTGTGATATTATTATACATTTGATAATACAAGTTGGTGTCAAGTCTTGTTTCCCACAGAGATTGGGGTAAACATAGTGATTACACAAGCACTTTATTAAGTCTTGTTGCTATTAAGATTGAAATAAGATAATTAATTATTTCAGGTTCTGTACTCACATTTTAGACATCATGTCTACATTTGAGTACTTTATTGAGCAGGGTAAAGCCCTTGGGAAGACAGGTGATAAATTAGAAGAATTTGCGACTGTTCAATATGCCAAGGCATTGAAGTCGGAAGAAAAGAAAATGAAAGAACAAACTGAACAAAAGAGAATAGATGCTGAAAATTTAAAACTGCAGATGCAGGTAGATGAGAAAAGATTACAAATGGAAATGGAAAAACAAAAAAGAGAAGCTGAAAATAAGAGACTTGAAAAAGAAGCTGAAAATAAGAGACTTGAAATAGAGGCTGAAAATAAAAGATTAGAAAAACAGGCTGAGGCTGAAGAAAGAAAGTTACAGGCTGAGGCTGAAGAAAGAAGGTTACAAAGAGAAGCTGATGAGAGAAAAGCAAAAATGGAGCATGAAGAAAAACTCTTAGCTTTGGAGTTAGAAAAGTTGAAGTTATCTAGTAATGCTAATGATGCTAATAAGGTATCATCTGCTAATAAGTCTAATGCTGTTGATTTCAAGCTTAATTTACCAGCATTCAATGCTTCAATTGATGATATAACATTTTATCTAGATAGATTTGAAAGTGCATGTAAGGTGCATAATATAGATAAAACATTATATGTTTATCATCTGTCCAAGATACTTAGAGGTGATGCTTTGACTTTGTTGGGTATGGTAGATGTGCCTGACAAGAACAACTATGAGGTTGTCAGGGCGGCATTGTTAAAGAAGTACCAACTTAACGAGGACGGATATCGTCTTAAATTTAAAAACATGTTACCAGAAACTGGAGTTGAATTCTCTGAATTCATCTCAGGCATCCGTCTTACTTTTTTACGATGGGTTGAGTTGTCTAAAACAGAGAGTACATTTGAAGCTCTTATGGACTTACTACTTAGAGACAAGGTTATGTCTTCTGTTAATGAAGCTTTTCTTTCTTTTCTTCATGAGCGTAAGCCTAAAAACATAAAAGAAATGGAAGAATACTGTAGCCAGTATGTTACTGCGCATCCTCACATAACCATTAGCAACTCTAAAGTAAAAGAAGGTCTGCCAGTTGCTTCGGCAGCACCTTATGGCCCAAATTTTATGCGTAAATTTCAGGGTAGCCAGCAAAATTTCAATAAAAAGAGTAACCGTAATTATGCCCAGAATCATAGTAATCAATTCCAGGGTGATTCTTCTTCCCAGAACTGGAGACATCCTAATACTACACGTTATTCTACTCCGGTTAACTTTAGAAATTTTCACAAAGGTAATCGGTATAGAGGAAAATATTTTTCTCAGAGACCTCAATACCAGGATAATAGAGGTTCTCAACAGTATAGAGATGGTAATGACAGTTATGGAAACTGGAACTCAAACCAGGATAAAAATTACAGTAGGGACTTTAATGATAATTGCAGAGGCAATAATGGTCGAGGTAGATCGCAACATAAGAGAAAAAAATATCAACAGACAAACTCTGTTCAACAAGAATCTCAGGGAGTAGATAAACAGGTTAATGATAATAAAGACCATAATGCTATCGGATGCTCATCTTTTGATTTTGGTAGAGCAAATAAATGTATCCAATGCAGTACTTTATTTGACCCAAAGACCGTTAGTACTTTAAGCTGTGGTCATCCTTTGCCCGCTCTTCCTGCTAATGTTGCTCATGATGGGAGAGGTTCTCTTATATTACATAAGGGGCTTGTAAATAGTAATCCAGTCTCAGTGTTGTTTGACTCTGGATGTACTACTGTCGGGGTTAGGCAATCTCTTGTAGATCCATCCTGTGCTACAGGAAAGGTCATCAAATGTGTCACATTTGGTGGCACGTTGGAAAAGTATCCTACTGCTATAATACACATTGCTACTCCTTTCTTCACGGGAGAGGTCCACGCGTGTCTACTTCCAAACCCTATTGCGGACCTTATTATTGGTCGTATTCACGGAGTTAGGGAATGTACCCCACAGCAGATTGCTGTTTGGGAAGAGCAAAACATTGAAGCTACCAATGCGGTGGTCACAAGAGCACATGCTCTGGATCCACCTCAAACTTCATTAACTAATAATGATGAAGTAAATGACCAAGATAGTCACTTGACTATTACACGTGACTCATTTATCAAATTGCAAGAAGAAGATCCTTCTTTACAAAAATTCTTCATTCTAGCAAAAAAAGGTGATCCTAATCAAAATACTAATAGAAAATCTTGGATTTCTATGAAGAACGGCGTACTTGTACGTATGGTACAAGACTCGACTACGTCCACTCATTCACAAATTCTTGTGCCCAAGAGCATGAGATTGCAAATATTGCAACATGCTCATGACTCGCAATGTGCTGGACATATGGGTTTTTCCCGTACAAAGTCGAGAGTTCTTGCGGCTTTCTTTTGGCCATTTGTGAGCAAGGACATACGAATGTACTGTCGCTCTTGCAAAGTATGTCAGGAGGTCAAATCTAAAGGACCACGACATGCTGCGCCTATCCAGGCTGCTGACATTCCTATTCGCCCTTTTCAAAAAATGGCAATAGATATTATCGGTCCTTTTAGAATTAAGTCGGCTAGAGGACATCAATTTATCCTTACATGTGTCGATATGTGCACACGTTGGCCAGAGGCAATACCTCTCAAGAGCATCTCAACTGCTGACATCGCAGACGCTCTTTGGCTGATATTTTCTCGCTTGGGTTTTCCCGGAGAAATATTGTCAGACCATGGCACTCAACTTATATCAGACACTATGTCACAGGTAATGTCTATGCTACACATTAAAAGGTCTCTCAGCAGTATCTATCACCCAATGTCTAATGGGTTGGTCGAACGTTTAAATAGGACTCTGAAAACTTTACTTGGTAAGATAACTGAGGATCATCCTCAGGATTGGGACAGGGTCTTACCCGCGGCTCTCTTTGCGTATAGAGAGGTCCCCAATGAACATACGGGGTTTTCCCCTTTTGAACTTGTCTTTGGCGCGCAACCGCGCGGCCCTATGTCTTTACTTCACGATCTAATCACTGCCGATAATATTAGCGATGAAACTCAATCTTCTTATGAGTACGTCATTGCTCTTAGGCAAAAGATCATCGAGGCATGCAAACTAGCAACTTCGTCTTCCGAATTTGCTAAAGAAAAGGCAAGGCAGTTTGCAAATAAGAATAGATGTCTACGACAACTTTGTCCAGGTGACAAAGCTCTCGTTCTACTTCCTTCAAGGGAGAACAGACTTCTAATTGCATGGAAAGGTCCATATGCAATAGTCTCCAAAATTTCTGATGTCGACTATGTTGTCGATATTGATGGAAAGCATAAAACTTTCCACATAAATATGCTCACGGAATTTTATGAAAGACCTGACTATTTGCAGCCTATTTTCCAGGCAACGGACAATTCTCAAGTACCTCATGGTCAGTACTCATCGCTGTCAGTTATACAGGATGAGGAAACTACTTTTTCTGATGTCAATCTTCCTCTTTCTATGGTCCCACTTTATTCTACGGAATCTTGGAAAAACGTGACCGTTTCTCCAAATCTTTCCGCTGAGGAACATCGACAAGTTTCTTCGATGTTGCAAACATTTCAGGATGTTCTTACAGACATCCCGGGACACACACATGTCATTGAACATGACATTGTGCTAACTGATCATAATCCTATCAGAGTCAGACCCTATCCAATACCTATCCATTTCCAGTCTCAAGTCGAAAAAGAATTGGATGAAATGATACGTTTGGAAATCATTGAACCATCCACTTCAGCATACTCTTCGTCTATGGTTATTGTTCGAAAGAAGGATAATAACATTCGCATTTGCGTAGATTATCGCAAATTGAACCAAGTTACGAAGTTCGATGCTGAACCTATGCCTTCATTAGAAGAGCTACTCAATAAACTTTCTAATTCTAGATTCTTTACCAAACTAGATTTGTCTAAAGGTTATTGGCAAGTTCCTCTAACCGAACGTGCCAAACCTTTTACAGCTTTTTCTACACCCAGGGGTTTATTCCAATGGAATTTCATGCCTTTTGGTCTTATGAACGCCCCTGCTACATTCGTACGCATGATGCGGCGAATTCTCGCATATCGTACAGATGTCATAGCATACCTAGATGATATCTGTCTATTCAGTGATTCCTGGGAAGATCACTATTTGGGTTTATACGAATTACTGTCCACTCTTCGCGAGTATAACTTGACTGCAAAACCCTCTAAAGCCTTTATAGGATTTAGTGAGATTTCTTTCCTAGGTCATCGTGTTGGTCGTGGTCTTTTAAAGACAGAGGACCACAATGTTTCAAAAATACTTAACATTTCGGTCCCTAAGACGAAGAAACAAGTAAGGAGTCTATTAGGTTTGATCCAATTCTACGGACGATTCATTCCGAATCTGTCCTCCATTATGGCACCGCTTTCTACTTTATTGAAGAAAGGGTCGCCTAATCTGATCCGCTGGTCTAAAGAATGTCAATCCTCATTGGACCAGGTTAAAGCCCTATTTTCATCTCCACCTATTCTTAGGTTACCTACTATTGAGAAGACTTTTGTTCTTCGAAGTGACGCCTCGTCAACTGGGATTGGGGCGGCACTAATGCAGGAGTATTCTGATACTCTGCATCCGGTGATGTATATCTCTAGGAAATTAAATGCTGCAGAAAAGAATTACTCGGTTTTAGACCGTGAGTTATTGGCTATGGTATGGTCTATTCTGAAGTTACAAAGATTTCTTCTAGGCGCACATTTCATTGTGGAAACCGACCAGAAAGCGCTTACTGCTATTCAGAGCAAAAACTTGAAGAGCTCGAGGTCCACTCGTTATGCCATAGCTCTTCAACCATTTCATTTCTCGGTTCGAGCTATCCGTGGTTCGGATAATGTAATGGCAGACATTCTGTCCAGATGCCCACACGATTCCACATGATTCTTCTGTCATATATATATATTTTTCCTGATATACAGTCCAATGTTATAATGACATGTTAGTAGATTTTTTTTTTCTCACTTTTTTGAGGGGAATTTATAACATTGTACCATGTAATTATCTAAGAAGGCTTAGTTAGTGATATACGGGCCAAAAGATCACTCGGCCACATTTAAATAATATATTTGCATAATTGTATTAAGAGATTTACCAGTTGTCTTTAAGATTTGTGTTATTGATATTTTCGCAGCACATCATTGAAGATGCGAGATTGTGTCCATTGTGGAACTTTGAGGATATCAAGTCCTGTCCTAGATTGGGAGCGGATGATGTCCACATCTTCTTCTATTGAATGTTTTATGTCAACGAAGATCAACACATGTATTACTTATTAATTACTGTTGCTTTATATAATGTAATAAAATAGTGCGGTATATTAATATATTACACCGCTGTTTGCACAACACATTGTATGATATCATAATAATATATTTAATTTCATATATTGGTATGAGAATAATTTGATTTTCATTATGATGTTGCCATCATTGTGGCGTGTGTTGGTGGCACCTTCCTGGAATATATAAGCGTATACTTAGATAAATTTTTTCTCTAAGGATCTGAGATATGATCTCAGTGTCGCTCCATGCGTTGAGCTAATTTGTTAGGTATATATCCGCGCATCATACGTGCGTTAGGAGCCTAGATTTTTCCGGCTCCAGGATTTTAAAAAAAAAAATGTTTCATTTTTTTTTCCCGGGAGGGTGCGGTAATGTTACGCACAAATAATTACTTTTTTCAAAGCCTTTGTATGATCATTTTTCGTATGTATGATCATTTTTTGACTGAAGTGTGTATTATGTTTTTTACAGTCAAAGGGACATAATCCGAGTTATCGAGACTACAATTTTTTAGGAGTTTGCCTTCTCTTGTATAGAGACACGTTCGGTCTATAATTTCTTGAACGAAGCGTGACCATATCTCCTTATTTGGTAGTATCAGTCAACTGTTGTAGATGCCTGAAACCTTTCTTAACGCTTCTGTTCATGACCATAAAAGGCGCGACTGTGTAAGACTTTTATCTCGAATGTTCTTAGAATCGTCTTATTGTGAACGGCGACTCAGAGATTGTCGCTCTGCGCATGTCTCGACTTGGTTTTCGTTTGTTGTTCCGCCCAGCTCGGGCAGTTTAGAAATGGTCTGAGTAGCGAGCAGACGCGACCTGCGTCTTGTGATTTTCTGAGGGAAATACATTGTCTTTGTGAGTTAGTTAGCTAACTAGACTATTTCCCAGTATTATTCAAGCCTGCCTGGAGGCATATGTTCATGGTTGATTTTCCGAAATAAGGTAATTCCTCTTGTATCGAACTTTATGCTATCATCTAGAGGTTCGTCATTTTGTCGCCTTTTTGCTCGCCTGTGTGATTCAAAATGGAGAGGTACTTTGACTAGGATTAAGTCACCGGTATCTTTATACCTGAACTAGTTATATATATATATGGGTCGCTCTAGACCAACAAGACTATTGTCTGTGTTCCAGGATTCGTTATATCAGAGATCACGTCCAAGTCAGATGGTTAGACTTAGGAAGGTTATAAAGGTCGAGCTGACCTGTAATCCATGTATGCTATTCACGTGCAGACAGTAAACGGACTTATTGTATACATCTGATCTGCTAGCATCAGGAAGGGAATAATTATTATTGTCTATGAACATTGAAGATCTGCAGCTGACACTGTTGCAGAAGTTATATATATTATTTATAAAGCTTCACGAACCAGAACTTTATGATATCTGTTTACCATACAACTATGGAGTATTGAATCCTACATGACTATCAGTTAATATGATTTTGAATGCTGCATTCGTTATACTGTGCTGATGATGACATAAATATCATGACTGTTTTGTGGCGTGCAATAAATGGTATAAAACTAAAGCGAAGTTACCATTTCTATGACTCTACACGTCATGTTGCCTGTGGTGTACCCTGTGAACTGTTCTACTGCAACACACACAGCAACATTCTAAATCAGAGAAGACACCTACATCTTGCACTTTAATACCAGGTGTCGATAGGGGTGGCAAGTTATCATTTCAGCTCAAATCCACCCTATTCCCTTCCTGTTCCATATGGAACTTGGGACTACCTCTGCTTGTGGTTCTTTATAAGAAACTCGCAATAAAGCAGTCACCAGCCCTGGCAGTGGTGATTCATGAAATCCTCATTCTATTTGTTGAGGTTGCCAGCCTCAAATGACTTGGACATCAACTAGCAATTTTCACATATTTATATTCACATGTCAATATATACGTATTAGTTCACATATTAATAATGAAAAAAATATAGAATTCAAAATGTACAACTTACGCCAATCTTTAGGCTCAAAGGACTGCTGGCTCCGAGAAATAAAGGCACTTGTAGAGACTTCTTACACTTGGTCTGAGGTGTTGTTTAGTTAGCAATAAGTTTCCACTGACTCCGTGTTTCAGATTCCGGTTTTCCTTGCTAATAATGGTAGAGTTTTCCGGGGAGATAATTCCTCAAGATGCTCAAACAAAGTCCGGTCCGGTAAATGAATTCTGCTGCTATTCTTAACACTGGAAAGGTCTGGTTGTCTTCTTGGCGCGAGGGGAATAGTCACAGTTCTTTCAAACGACTAAAGAGTCAGGTTATATTGCCCTCTTGTTCCTGGCACGTGTTGCTTACTATTTGATCAGGCCCCAATCAGAAATGTAGTTATGTTTACATCTCGAGTGGCGGCCAATAATTTCAAACATGCATGTTTAGGATGGGGTAATTCAAAATATTTCCACTAGGAAGTTTCTGTGCATTAATGCAAAGGTGATGTCTTCCAAATATGGAAGGACAACATCCGATCACTCTCTCGGCAATGTTCACAAATAAGATATAACTTTCATCTAAAGCAATGTCTTTGTAACAAGGTGTACAGGAAATGATTATGTCATTTATTTCCGCCGAGTGCATGCCGACAGGTCAATAATTTATCGCGGGAAACTCCAAGGTAAACATGACACGCGTTCAGTATATGAATATTAACCGGGCCCATCTTGGTGTTACCTGCGTCTTAATCTTAGCAAAGCCGAGAAGAGCAAAGCAAACATGATAAATCACTGGACAACAAATTTTGACTTTTTGTGTGTATCTGAGATTAAACCAAGTTACCTTCATGTTGTTTGGGCTGCTGAATATGAAAATGGCCGTTAAAACACCAGATTAGCTCTAGTTTTTTAAATATCCGCCACTGGAACTGCAAAACGCATCGATCATCCTTTTCGGTTCAACCTGCAGCGCAGATTCGTTGCACAGGATTGACAACATATGTTTCACCGATGTTTAAAAAAAAAATAATGCTTCACCGACAGAGGTCTAGCTCGACCCCCCCCCCCCCCCCTCCCTTTCCCGTGACCCGAATATGTACCATAGGACGACCCAGACTAATTATAGACGCAATCACTTCTGCAGTTTCACTATTAAACAGTATAGTCTATCACTTCTGTTGTTTTTCAATATTTTGGGTCCTTTATAATAACATGTCCATATTGTTTGTTGAAGTTTTTGTGGTAAAGATTTTATTTGCAAGATAGAGATGAGGAAACCAGTTGATAGCATTACAAGGTAGTTATTGATCTGGAACCCCCAAGGTAAGAGAGGCAGAGGTGTGGAAAAAACATGCACACGGAGAAGAGAACTGGAGAAAGAAGTGAAAATTATGAGGAAGGCGTGGAAAGAACGTGAGCTGATGGCGGCACGCGACAGGAGGACTTGGCATATCTTTGTTGAAGGCCTATGGTATTTGGGGACCTAAAGGGCCGTGACTGACTGCTTCATTTGTAATAGCATTACTTATTTATGTCTGCCCTATAGGATAGCGGTGATATCCTATCTGATGCCGAATGAAACACGTTTTCCCCTTCCTCTTCTTTATCTGTTCCTTATTCACACACACATGGAGAGAGATAGAGAGTAGAGAGAGGGGGAGAGAGAGACGCGTACACACGAGACATTAGATGATGTTACTGAAGACAAATGAGAAGAATAAGGGACACGTTGACAGTGATGGCGTTGAGAAATGTATGAGGCGCCGTGATGGCTTTGAGAAATGTATGAGGCGCCGTGTTGACCAAGGTTGTGCCGATGATGACATAATCTATGTTAGTGTGAGGCCCTGTGCAGTTACCGCTGATAACACGGAAGTCAAAGACCGGTAGTGCGCACATACAAGTAGGTAATTATCATATTTTACATTAGATAATCTTGCGGAGTTCACCTTATCACTTCTTTGATATCCGCTGAGCCAAAGAAACGAATGACATATTGCTAAATATTTGCGATTGTTATCTGTTTGAACAATAAAACTTCTTTCGGCTTATTTATATGGCTACTTACATTAATACCTGTGTAGATTTGTATGGCTGCCATCACTGGTGTCAATACCTTGTCGAGGTATGGCGGCTTGCGTACCCTGATTACCCCCAGAGCTATGCCAGCGAGAGTTTTTACTCCTAGAAGGTTCTACCAAGCTGGACAGGTTTGCGCAGGCAGGGGTCAGACTAAAGCAGACACCCTGGCCCTGCAGGTTGGGGGTTTTAGCATAGGGCTGACACCCCTGTCTATGTAAAAAGAAACGAAGTTACGAAAACGACAACAAATGAACAAACTTTGCTGCGGGACGGACATCCGGAGTCTGAGGCTCGTTTGAATGTCAGTGGTGAAAGCCGAAAGGAAACCACTGACACGAAAAAGGACGTCCTGACCGCAAAACGTGAAACAAGAATAGGATTGTGGAATGTCAGGACAATGAACGAGACGGGTAAACTAAAACAGGTCACAGCAAAAATGAGAAACTATAGATTAAACATTCTAGGGATAAGCGAGAGCAGATGGACAGGGACAGGAAAAGTTAAAACAGCAACAGGAGAAACAGTACTTTACTTTGGAAGAGAGGATGGACAGCACAATGAAGGTGTAGCCATTATTCTACAGAAAGGAATAGAAAGGACATTACTGGAATGGAAACCCATCAACAACAGACTGACAAGAATAAGATTGAGAGGGAGATTCACCAACACTACAATAATACAATGCTATGCACCAACGAATGACAGCGATGAAGAGGACAAGGATAAATTCTATCAACAACTGCAGAAAGAAATGGAAGACAGACCTAGATATGATCTTATCGTAGTAATGGGAGACCTCAATGCGAAAGTTGGAACACACAATCCATATAATGAAAGAGTAATGGGGAAATGCGGCAGCGGAACAGCAAACGAAAACGGGGATAAATCAATAAGTTTCTGTAGCATTAACAACCTGGTCATTGGCGGAACACTTTTCCCACACAAAGAAATTCACAAATTAACATGGGAATCACCAAATGGTCGAGACAGAAACCAGATAGACCACATTATGATTAATTGTAGATGGAGACATGCATTACAAGATGTGAAGGTAAGAAGAGGTGCGGATGTGGGAAATAATTATCGCTATTTAGTAGTAGCAAAACTGAAAGAGAAACTCAGAATGGCTGGACCAACTGTAACTACGCAGAAAAGGTTTGACATCAGCAAATTAAAGGACCCCCTTACCAGAAAAGAAGCGATATCAATTTGCCAAAAGTCAGGAAAAGACATTGACAGATGATATAGACCAGACCTTCAACACCATTTCAACAATATATAAGGAAAGCAGCAAATCATACTTGGGATTCCAGGAAAGGAAGAGGCAAGACTGGATAACACGAGAAACATTAAACATCATAACGATGAGAAAGGAAATAAAAAGAAAGAAAACAGAAGCGAAGTCCCCCAGGTTAAAGCAACTATATAGCGAAAAGTACAGCTCCTGGCCATGATAACTTAAATGCAGAGCTATACTGTTAAAAAAAACAAAAACGCATAGCTATCCGAGGGCGCGTTTTTATTAGTTTGTAAGTAAAATTTTGTGCTAGGGTATATAAAAACCAGCCTCAAATGTTCTTTACAGTGTCAAATGCACGTGTTGACCTGAATTGCGTTCGTTTTTGTAATCGTTACAACGCAGTGGTCAATAGTGTTTATGACGCAATTTTTGACCACAGCTCATGTTGCGCGCACGTGAAAGCAACAAAATTTGGGGTGAACACTATTCACTGACTACGCAACTGAAACCCTATAAAAGGATAACGCTACACACACAAAAAATTCAGTTCATTTTCAAGCAGACATTTATGGCGTCTCTATCGATAAATTTAAGGAACATTGCTATTGGCCGACTGCATGCAGGCGAAAGTCAAAGTCAGGTTGCCAGGCATCTAAACGTGCATCAGAGTACCATCAGTCGACTTTGGCACCGGTTCCAAGCCACTGGCTCAGTTGAAGACCGGCATCGCAGTGGACGACCCAGAGTGACAACAGCAGCGGAGGATCGCTTTATTCGGTTTCGTCACCTCAGAGACAGGTTTACAACAGCTTCCTCAACCGCCCAGTCATTGCCAGCAGGACGTCATGTGTCTGATCAAACTGTCCGGAATAGACTGCATGACACTGGACTTCGGGCACAATGACCTCACCGAGGACCTGTCCTTACGCACCGCCATCGCCAAAATCGACTTCTTTGGGCCAACCAGCATCGTCCCTGGGCAGCTGACAATCAATGGAGACGTGTCTGGTTTAGTGAAGAATCTTTCTTTTTGTTGCAGCGTCATGATAGACGGCGTAGGGTCTACCGCAGGCGAAATGAACTTTTTGCCCAAAATTGCGTTGATGAAGCTCCGCCGCACGGTGGTGGAGGTGCAATGGTGTGGGGAATGATCAGTTACAACGGAAGGAGTCAATTGGTGCACATTGAAGGAGGCTTAAATGCGCAACGATACGTCAATGAAATTCTTCGACCCCATGTCCTTCCAATTTTGGCTGTTCAAAGGTCTGTGTTTCAACAGGACAACGCCAGACCCCATTGTGCACGGTTGACCACGCAGTTAATGACTGCCAACAACATTCTCACCCTTCCCTGGCCATCCCTGTCTCCAAACATGAGTCTGATTGAGCACCTGTGGGATGAGCTGCATAGACGTGTTTGTCGCCGAGACGTTGCTCCAGCCAATCGTCGTGCTCTGTTCCAGGCACTCCAGGAAGAGTGGGCAGCCATCCAACAGGCCCACATCAGACGTCTGATTGCATCCATGCCCAGGAGATGCCAATCGCTGATCGATGCAAGAGGAGGCCACACACCATACTAACGGGAAAGCCCGTACGCCAAATAACTCTCGTGACTCAGATGCAAAACAACTGTCAATTGATTGGTTGAACCCTAAGGTATTTCTGTGTGTAATTTGAACAATTAACTCATTAAATTAAAAAAAGTTATTGAATGTCAAAATTATGGCTATGTGTGTGCCTTCAGTAGCTATGCGTTTCTTTTCTTTTTTTGAACAGTACATGTAAGACAGACCCTGAGCTAGCAGCAGAACTATTAGAACCACTGTTTGCACAAGTCTGGAAAACAGGGACAACACCAACGGAGTGGAACAAAGGAATAATTGTCAAATTGCCCAAGAAGGGAGATCTTGCAGACTGCAATAATTGGAGAGGAATCACTCTTCCCTCAGTTTCCAGCAAAATACTAGGCAGGATAATTATACAGAGAATTTCAAAAGCAGTAGACCACAAACTGAGGAAAGAACAAGCAGGATGTAGAAAGAACAGAAGATGTGTAGATTATATATTTACCCTCAGGAACATCATAGAGCAGTGCTCAGAATGACAGAGACAGCTGTACATTAATTTCGTTGATTTTGAAAAGGCTTTTGACAGTATACGTAGTAATACTGAGGGCTTATGGAATTCCAAGCTGCATAGTGTCAATCATAAAAAGCCTCTATGCCAACTTTACGTTGTAGTGTTGGGCAGAGCAACCTAACCTTTGAGGTGAAGACAGGAGTACGACAGGGATGCCCCTTATCAACCACTCTATTTTTAACAGTCATAGACTGGGTGATGCGCCGGACAATAGAAGGCAGTCCAAGACGAATAAGATGGACTACATTTTCTGCATTAGAAGATCTGGAATATGCAGATGACATTGCACTACTAGCACATTCACATCAACACATCCAAGAAAAACCGGATAGACTTAATAAGTATAGCCAGCAAGTGGGCATGAACATCAGTCTAAAGAAGACAGAGGTCATGACGCTCAATGTGAGCCACCATGAGCCCATATCAGTAAGGAATCAGCAACTGGAACAGACAAACACCTTCACATACCTAGGATGCATAGTAACACTAGACGGCGGAGCAAGCAAAGACATCAACAACAGAATGAATAAAGCAAGAAAAGCCTTTTTTTAGTCTAAACAACATCTGGAAGTCCTCTCAGTACAGCAGAAGCACAAAATTAGGATTATATCAGAGCCGTGTGCTTTCTGTGCTTCTCTATGGTGCGGAATGCTGGAGAGTTACAGAGAAGGAAATGTCGAAATTGTCCTCTTTTCACACAACATGTCTAAGAAAAATTTTCCGAATGTTTTGGCCGAATACCATCACCAACCAAGATCTGCTTACTCGGAGCAGGCAAGAGGACATGCACACCATTATAACTGGCAGACACTGGAATTGGGTTGGCAATGTCCTCAGAAGAGACCCCGATGTCATCACAAGAACAGCTTTGCTATGGACCCCGGAAGGAAAACGAAAGAGAGGCCGAACGAAAACAACTTGACAGAGGATTGTGGAGGCTGAGATGCAAAGAATGAACCAGAGTTGGGGCACTGTACGAAGGATGGACACCGACCGAGCAAAGTGGAATCAATTTGTTGCTGCCCTACAAGACGCCACCAGGCCAGATGGCCACTGACTGCTTTGACGGTCCGCGGTTAAGGATATATGATACGATATTTGTATGGGATGTAGAGTAAAGAGAGAGGGATAGTATCTCATGGTGAGTGACAGCCATATCCTTAATGGATAATTGTCGCGTGTTGTCTCCCTTTATCTGCCGTAGTGGTCCACAAATGGCTTGACAGTTCCAGTAAAAGGATGAGTTTTCTGATAGGAAAACAATTGAATGCCTCAATGGCGTAGATATTGATGGGGAAAAAAACGTGAGAATAATCAGAAACCTTTATTGGGAACAAACTGCGACAGTAATAAGATCTGGCACGAATTACTCTACTACTTACTACTTATTCGTTCCTCTTCTACCGTGAGAGAGAGCGCCATACTATTCTATCGTCTGTCTTCCTTCTGGTCTTGTTCTATTCTAGTCCTCGGTCCTTCAAAGATTGTATAATGTAGTCCTCCCAGCGGACTTTGGGTCGTCCTGGAGGTCTGGATCCCTGGCTCTTTGTTTCCCATGCTTGTCATGGTAGCCGATCTTCTCCCATTCAGCAGACATGACCAAACCATCTCAGTTGGGACTGTTCTACTTGGGTCTGCAGTATTACTCACCAAATATAAACATAAAAAAGAGATATGAGACAAGGTTGCGTACTGTCTCCCTTCCTGTTTCATGTCTATACAGAGACCATTTTCACAAAGATACAGGAACTGCCAGGACTGAACATCGGTGAAAGATCAATAAACAACATTAGATATGCAGATGATACAGTTTTGTTATCTGAAAATGAACACGAGTTGTAAAAACTTTGTGAAGTAAGTAAATAGCATATGTCATGAATATGGATTGGGCATTAAAATAAAATAAAAAGCGAAAAATATGATAACACTAGTCAACAACCAAAATGTACCAGAAATGAAAATAGCTGATCTTAACTAATTTTGGTGTGCTGAAAACGAAAATGACATTAAAAAATGTTGATTGGCTCTAGTTTTCAAGATATATGCTACTAGTTTATTTAATTACGGTCAATTTATATATTTGACGCAACTGTTGTGGGCGATTGCATAATTTTTTCTAATGACCAATAAAAATGTAACTAGAAGTTGATGATGCAATCCTACCTATGATTACATCACCTTTGTGTATAAATATCTTTATCTCTGATAAAATTTTGCCATTAGTTAGTGCATTTGTCCTTATCAAAAGTATCGTAGTTAGAAATGCCTAGGACATGTTTGAACAGTGCTAATAATTTATGTTATATATGTGGTGAGGTGACATTTGTATCCCAAAAACGAAATATAACTAAAGTGATTAAGAAGGCGTACAGTTTGTATTTTGGCTGCAGAATAGGAGATCAAGACAAGAGCTGGGCGCCACACATATGCTGCAATACATGTGCAGCACATCTTAAACTGTGGTTGACTGGCAAAATGGCAAGGAAAAAGCAGCATGGCTATGTTAAACTCTCTTTGTATAGTTGTTAACTCATACTGGCTACTAGTTGTTGAATCATGCTTTATTTGCTAAATGATGTGAATGTCCACCAGTGGATAAATGTAGATGTTGGGACTGGTGTAGTAAAGTGTAACGATTGTCAACTCATCAAACCCAGCACAGTTTTGGTCATACAGGTCATCTTGTCCTGGAACATGATGAGGCTCCGGCAAGAATGTGAGTGTAAACAATGAGTGTGTATCTGAATGTCAGTACGCGAATGGTAGAATGATTCGATAGAGTTGACAGGTTGGTAGTACATCACTCATACTCACACTGTTCGAATTCAAGAAGTACTGGAACTACGGTGGTCTTTTTATAACATTTAATGGGACGCACACTTGGACAGTACGTGTATGGTTACAGGAACAAATGTCGACATAGACAGCATAATGTTGATCACAGGAATATCATCTTAAGTTAGCATTCATGCTTGGCAAATATCATAATGGAGCATTCGTAAATAAGCATTCAGAATTCCATCATGTAAATCATCTGGCTTTACTGACTGGGCACGTCAGACCATAACCAATATATAGGAAGGCTCCTAGACCTAACCTCGTCTAGCGAATATCCCTTCACGTAAAGTTCAATATATATATTTTCCATAAAGATATAGGAATCCCAGACATGGGTTCTCACATGTAGCAGTGATCTCTTGGTTCATCGAGCGATAGTACAGGCATACCTTTTTCTCACTCGATAAATACATATTCAAATTTTCTGATCATGAAAGTTTTCTCTCATCTCCTAATCGTTAGCAATATAGAATCATATCATAAAATGTTTCATTCGTCATGTCTGTCTCTCGCATTTCTTCATAAGCTTCTACACCTCACTATAGATTAATTGAATAATAGCATAATCGTCAAATGCAATAAACCATTTAAAGGAATTCCATCATTTACCTTATAATATTCATTTTATTTCCCTTCAAGTAAACTGTGCATCTACTTATCAACAATGGCCACTGCGAAGTCACTTCATAATAAAATTGATGATGATCGTCCAACCTTACTGCGACCGGATAAATGCCAACCAATACATTCTTTAATCGGCCTAAAAAGAAATGAAACACTGGGATTAAACGACTACATACCTCATGTCTAAATGAATCGCTATTCCTTTTATTAATCCAATGATCCCGGTATATGAATGTCAGTGGCAAATATTATAAGTTGAACCCCACATTTTTAATAAATTGGTGTTTCATTTAATACAAGAAGTAGGCTGATACAATATGGTTTTTCTTCCAAAACCAGACACTGGGAACAAATGTCGCATAGCCTTTCAGGAATCCTTGATTTAGTCTAATATCATAAAATTTACCATTGCTTGGCAGTATTTATCTTTCCAATACATCCGACATAACATGGTTCATCGGAGAATTATACAACAAACATAGTATAAATCTAGTTCAGGCCATCCCATTCGTCTAACCTTTTCTCACTCCCATAAATTCGACATAGTATATGAAAGTTCAAAATGGCTTCGTTCATTCTAAGTTTTAAGCAATTCACTACAAAGTAATTATTTCAACATTTAAACACATATCTTATACTCACAAGAATAAATATAGACCAAAATTAGTCATTCATTAAATGTCCTCATTTCTTCATAGGTTCTCTCATAGAGGTAATTGAATAATATCATACAATCCAGTGCTGATACATAGGAATGTCTTCTTCCTTTGAATGGATATTCTTTTTAAAAGTACCACTGTGCATCTGCTTATCAACAACGATGGCGAAGCCCAAGTTCATAATAAATTGTGGTTTTACCTTTTTATGCGAAATATAACTTTGCCATTCCTTGGCAAAAGAGAATAAACACTGGGGTAAAGTACATACAACATGTCTAAATGATTATCACTTTTCCCCATCCATATATAGATCACTATTTCGGCAAAAAGCCTGCTACAACAAAACTCGGCATCCTCACAGGATGACAGCCATGGATCACACCCTTTGCTAGCGATACTTCCGCTGCATAGCCTTTG
The DNA here is from genome assembly GCA_024509875.1 of Oreohelix idahoensis. Lineage (NCBI taxonomy): Eukaryota > Metazoa > Mollusca > Gastropoda > Stylommatophora > Oreohelicidae > Oreohelix > Oreohelix idahoensis. The sequence continues at coordinate 568,880 of JAMPIV010003135.1, read as the reverse complement.
ACCTTTTCTAGCGACAACCAAATTAGTTCGACTTAGAAATGCAAAGATATATCCATATATAAGACAGACTCGTCCTACTCATACAAACACTACGTATAAATTCAGGCCATAGATATACTGAAGCAAGAACAATCTATTCCTACCCAGCCACAGAATAAATCGCAGTAGGCCTAGAGTCGTCTGCGGAGTCCGATCGAAGATGACAGAACTATTTTCAAGGGAAGCAACCCAAAAATGACTTCTCCTTAAGCACTTAAAAAGGAAATACTTTGCTTCCAAAATATTTGCGAACATAATAAGAATATAAATGTATTATATTGCAAGATAGTAAAAATTGCCCTTTACAGTCTTACCACACCTCCCGGGAAAAAAAAAAAAATTTTTTTTTTTTAAATACATCTAGGAGCACCGTAGAATAGGCTCACAACGCAAGAATACTGCGCAGATGAAAATATCAGGAATAACTATAATTCCTAATACGACTGGTGAGAATATATATCTCAAAATCTGAGAGAAATTGTTTCCCTACGAATAAATGTTTCCAGGAAGGTGTGATGTACGTATAATACAATTCTGGTAATTATACAATGCATACCAAAAATTCACACTACAATCTTAAATTTATGATTTATGAAGAAACAATCATCAAAGAACAGCGGTGAATTAACATCAATAAACCGCTAAGTAGCGATACCATCATTCTATTATTAAATTACAAATGTGTATCTTAGTAAAGAAACAAAAAATAACTGTTGTAAAGTTATACATATTAAAAAGATCCAATATTTAACAGTTAAGTGGCATCATGTGGGCATCTGGACAGAATGTCCGCCATCACATTTTCTGAACCACGGATAGCTCGTACCGAAAAATGAAAAGGTTGAAGAGCGATTGCGTATCGAGTTGATCTCGAGCTCTTCAAGTTTTTACTTTGGATAGCCGTAAGAGCTTTTTGGTCAGTTTCCACTACGAAATGCGCGCCCAGAAGGAATCTTTGGAGTTTGAGAATTGACCAAACCATTGCCAATAATTCACGGTCTAAAAACCGAGTAATTCCTTTCTGCAGCATTAAGTTTTCTGGATATGTACATTACAGGATGCAGAGTTCCAGAGTACTCTTGCATTAGTGCCGCTCCAATCCCAGTGGATGAAGCGTCACTACGAAGAACAAATGTCTTATCTGTTGTAGGTAACACTAAAATAGGTGGTGATGAAAACATAGTTTTGATCTTCTCTAGTGAAGATTGGCATTCATGAGACCAGTGAACCATGTTAGGCGACCCTTTCTTTAATAGTGTAGAGAGAGGTGCCATGATAGGGACAGATTCGGAATGAAACGTCCATAAAATTGTATGAGACCTAAAAGACTTCGCACTTGCTTTTTAGTCCTAGGGATAGAGATGTTAAGTATCTTAGTGATATTATGGTCTTCTGTCTTCAAGAAACCGTGACCTACTCGATGGCCTAAGAAAGCAATTTCGCTAAAGCCAATACAAGCTTTAGATGGTTTTGCTGTCAGGTTATACTCACGCAGAGTTGATAATAATTCAACTAATCCTGAATAGTGATCTTCCCAAGTATCGCTGAAAAGACAGATGTCGTCTAGATAAGCAATGACATCTGAACGATACGATAGGATTCGACGCATCATGCGTACAAATGTAGCTGGTGCGTTCATAAGGCCGAAAGGCATAAAATTCCATTGGAAAAGGCCTCTGGGAGTAGAGAAAGCGGTAAGAGGTTTGGCGCGTTCGGATAATGGAACTTGCCAATATCCTTTAGACAAATCAAGTTTAGTGAAAAAATGCGATTTAGAAAGACGCGTAAGTATTTCTTCTAGTAAAGGCATAGGTTCAGCATCGAACTTCGTAACTTGATTCAATTTGCGATAGTCAACGCAAAGACGTATGTTATTGTCTTTTTTTCGAACAATAACCATCGGCGAAGAATATGCAGAAGTGGATGGTTCGATTATTTGTAAATCTATCATTTCATCCAACTCCTTTTCAACCTGTGTTTGGAAATGTATAGGGATAGGATAGGCCTAACCCTAATTGGAGTATGTTCAGTTAGAACAATGTCATGCTCAATGACATGAGTTTGTCCAGGGATGTCAGTGAGGACATCCTGAAATGTTTGTAACATAGACGAAACTTGTCGCCGTTCTCCTAGAGACAAATCAGGAGAAACAGTAACGTCTTTCCATGATTCACTAGAATGAAGTGGGATCATTGGAAGCGGGAGATTAACATCCGAAAAACTTGTTTCCTCATCCTGTATTACAGACAGTGATGAGTAATGACCATGTTTGACATGAGAATCGTCCGTTGCCTGGAAAATAGGCTGTAAATAGTCAGGACGTTCATGGAACTCCGTAAGCATATTGATGTGGAAGGTTTTATGCTTCCCGTTAATATCGACGATGTAGTCAACATCTGAAATTTTCGATATTATATCGTAGGGACCTTTCCAACTAATAAGGAGTCTATTTTCACGACAAGGTAGCAAAACAAATGCTTTGTCACCAGGACAAAGTTGTCGTAAAGTTCTCTTCTTATTAGCAAATTGTCTTGCCTTCTGCTTAGCAAACTCAGAAGAGGACGTTGCCAATTTGCATGCTTCGATAATCTTTTGTCTCAGCGCGATGACATACTCGTAAGAAGATTTTGTGTCATCGTCAATATTGTCAGCTGTTATAAGATCATGCAGCAAAGACATTGGGCCGCGCGGTCGCGCGCCAAAGACAAGTTCAAAGGGCGAAAACCCTGTATGTTCATTGGGGACCTCTCTGTACGCGAAGAGGGCCGCGGGTAAAACCCTATCCCAATCTTGAGGATGATCCTCAGTTATCTTCCCTAATAAGTTCTTAAGTGTTCTATTTAGTCGCTCGACCATCCCATTGGACATAGGATGATAGATGCTACTCAAAGATCTCTCTATCTGTAGAGTAGACATTACTTGAGACATGGTATCCGATATCAGTTGGGTGCCATGATCTGATAATATTTCTCCGGGGAATCCCAGCCGAGAAAAATATAAGCCAAAGAGCATCTGCAATGTCAGCGGTAGTAATGCTCTTTAGAGGGATAGCCTCTGGCCAACGTGTGCACATGTCTACACACGTTAAGATAAACTGATGTCCTCTAGCAGATTTGATCTTGAATGGACCAATGATGTCTATCGCCATTTTCTGGAATGGACGAATAGGAATATCTGCAGCCTGAATAGGCGCAGCATGACGAGGACCTTTGGATTTGACTTCTTGACATACTTTACAGGATCGACAATAGATCCGTATGTCCTTGTTCACAAAAGGCCAAAAGAAAGCCGCAAGAACTCTTGACTTAGTACGGGAAAAACCCATGTGACCAGCACACTGAGAGTCGTGTGCATGTTGTAAGATCTTAACTCTCAAATTCTTGGGTACAAGAATCTGAGAATGACTTGACTTAGTGGAGTCTTGCACCATACGTACAAGTACGCCATTCTTCATTGTAATCCAAGATTTACAATTTGAATCTTTATTCGGATCACCTTTTGTTACAAGAGTGAAGAATTTCTTAAGAGTCGGATCTTCTTCTTGTTGTTTTATAAACGAGTCACGAGAAATTACCAAGGGATCATCTTGGTTATGCACTTCATTATCTTCAACAGATGAAGTTTCAGGCATATTGAGAGCTTGAGCTCTAGTGACTACTGCATTAGCAGATTGCATATTTTGATTTTCCCAAACGGAAATTTGCTCCGGAGTGCATTCTTTGACTCCGTGAATGCGACCGATGATAAGATCAGCGATCGGATCCGGCAAAAGACATGCGTGTACATCTCCTGTGAAGAAAGGAGTAGCAATCCTAATGATAGCGGTAGAGTATTTCTCTATGGTGCCGCCAAATGTTACGCATTTGACTACTTTGCCTGTAGAATGAGAAGGATCTATGAGTGACTGCCTAACCCCAATAGTTGTGCATCCAGAATCAAAAAGTACTGAGACTGGATTGTCATTTACTAAACCTTTGTGTAAGACAAGAGAACCTCTCCCATCATGCGCGATTGACGCAGGAAGAGCGGGAAGAGGATGGCCACAGCTTAAAGTAGACACTGTGGTTGGCTCAAATAATGTTTTGCATTGGGGGCACTGAGATGCTCTCCCAAAATCAAAAGCGGCACATGCCATATTATTAGAGTCATCATTATCTTTATTTTGTTTATAGGCTTCGTGGGACTCTTGCTGTGCAGAGTTCGCCTGGTAATGAGCTTTATGTTTTTTGAATTGTGCTCTACCTCTGTTATTATTGCCTCTGTACTTATCATTGTTTCCACTATTATAACCTCTACTCGGGTTTGAATCATAGCTCCTTTGGTTACTATCATCATATTCATTATAATGAGTATCTCGGTAATTATGATCCTGTTGTCTCCATGAAGGAAAACTTGGATAGTTTCTAGAATGACTTCCTTTGCGAAAGTTCCTGTAATTATGACCACCCCTGAATCGAGGGCTGTCAGCTCTTCTCCAGGTATTCGAAGAAGAACCCTGAAATGATTGGTTACCTTGGTTCTGATAACTGTAATAGTTACCTTTTTTATTAAACCTATTTTGAGGTCCTTGGAATTTGTGAGAGTGATTAGGGTTGTATGGTGTTGCAGAAGCAACTGGCATACCTTCTTTAACCTTACTGTTGCTAATGGCTACGTCCGGATGTGCAGTGACGTATTGGGTACAATACTGTTCCATTTCTTTTAGAGACTTAGGTTTACGCTCATGTAAGAATTCGAGGAAAGGTTTATTTATACTTGACATAATCTTGTCTCTGAGTATCAAGTCCATAAGGGCTTCATAAGTCTTTTCTGTTTTGGATAGCTCAATCCAACGATCAAATGTAAGTCGTGTCCTTGCAATGAATTCTGAGAATTCTACACCTGCCTCAGGCACCATTGTCTTAAACAACTTCCGATAACCCTCTTCAGACAACTGATACTTCTTTAATAAGGCTGCCCTAATAACATCATAGTTATCTTTGTCAGCCTCTTCAACCAAACTTAAACTAGTCAGAGAATCACCTTTCAGATTTTCTGATAACTGGTTAGCATATTGTGATTTGTCCACATTATGTGCTCGACACGAGCGTTCAAATCTGTTTAGCCAGAATGTTATGTCATCACTGGAAGGGTTGAACGCTGGTACCTTGACCTTGTAAGTAAAGGGTTTACCATTACCACTAGATGCTTGATTAACATTACTTATGTTTGTTAACTTTAACTTTTCTAACTCAAATGCTAAAAGTTCTTTTTGGTGTTCATGTTCTCTTATTGCTTTTTTTTCTTGAGCTTCAGCTTGTAATTTTCTCTCTTCTGCAGCAGCCTGTAATTTTTTCTCTTCAGCAGCAGCTTCATCTTTTCTTTTCTCTTTTTCCATTTCCATCTGGAATCTTTTTTCATCAGTCTGTATCTGCAATTTCTTTTGTTCATCCTCTCTTTGTAATTTTCTTTCCTCAGCTTCTAATTTCTTTTCTTCAATCAATGCTTTCTTTCTTCAGCAGCCAATGCTTTGTCATATTGAGCAACTGCCCATTCTTCTAACTGCTGACCAGTCTTATCAAGAGCCCTGCCTTGTGTGATAAAATAATCCAAGGTAGACATCTTGTCTAATAAGATCAGTAATTTGCAAAAGTAAATAAATTTACTTTCTTAGTCTTAATCAAAGACTTTGTATGATAACTTTGTAACCTGTGAAAAATAGTACTTAACTATCCCAATCACTGTGGGAAACAAGCCTTACAAAGGTCTTGTATAAATCCTTATATAATAACAGCTATAAGTTGCTGGTTCACTCTATAATATAAGTGCAGTGCACCAGAAATAGTGTTTTATATCATCAACTGTGTACCTTTAGTAATAGCAATTAACTATCAGTTGATTCTTGTACATCAATTTATATGATCAACTATATTTTAAATAGTGTATGTCGATCAGGCACAAAACAAAACAGTTATACAGAAAAACATGAAAACATTTGCGGAAATGAAATAAATAAAATTGGAAAAACAATAAAAGATAAACCGCAAGAGGATAACAAATACAAATAACGCCACAGTATATAAATAAAAATTGAGAATAGAACTGAAAGATAGAATAGGGTAGACCAACAAATTACAAACAAATCAAAACAAACTAAAGAACAGAGGAATATTACAAAAACAACAATGAGTACAGACTTCACAGCTAACACTAATAGCAACAGCTGTCGCAGCAAATTTTCAATGAAGAAAATTGCACCTATAGAAACGCACACATCAGACCCTCTATTACGTGGGATACTCTGCTGTGTGACACCGCCCAACCGAAACAACAACCCGCTGGATACAAACAAATATCACATATAAATAGTTAAACATAAATACATAAATGCATAAATAGTATGGCAATATGATGTAAATAGAGTGTTGCAGAAAGAATGTGTTGGAATGAAGGCTCAGTTACACTGCCTAATAGTACAGTACTGTGGTACTTTATTAAACAAATACTTCTGGTCTAATTATTTTAAATTCAACACAGAAATAGAAGCTCCATCGTTGATTTGAATGATAACAATCAATGTAGGACTTCTCAGTTCAATAACATTTTCTTTCGCAAACACTGTCAAATATTCTCCAGTCCTGATGTGTAATGTTCTATGTTTCAACCAAGCTCGCTGTGTAACACTGTCAGTTGTATGGCAAATGTCCAATGAACCAAATGTCAACAAACCCTGACCTAGTTACTGCATACTCTCGACAGGACAGGTCACGCTGACATCACTGTAGAGTTGTACTGTTGATGTATTTGTGTGTCGTAACAGACCCCAAGGAACGTCTGGTCTCAGTAGTTTACTTCTCAATATGGTCACTGTGCAGGTTGACCCAGGAAGCTGGCACACCAGTTGTTAAACTCTTTCTTTGTGTAGTTGTTAACTCATACTGGCTACTAGTTGTTGAATCATGCTTTATTTGCTAAATGATGTGAATGTCCACCAGTGGATAAATGTAGATGTTGGGACTGGTGTAGTAAAGTGTAACGATTGTCAACTCATCAAACCCAGCACAGTTTTGGTCATACAGGTCATCTTGTCCTGGAACGTGATGAGGCTCCGACAAGAATGTGAGTGTAAACAATGAGTGTGTATCTGAATGTCAGTACGCGAATGGTAGAATGATTCGATAGAGTTGACAGGTTGGTAGTACATCACTCATACTCACACTGTTCGAATTCAAGAAGTACTGGAACTACGGTGGTCTTTTTATAACATTTAATGGGACGCACACTTGGACAGTACGTGTATGGTTACAGGAACAAATGTCGACATAGACAGCATAATGTTGATCACAGGAATATCATCTTAAGTTAGCATTCATGCTTGGCAAATATCATAATGGAGCATTCGTAAATAAGCATTCAGCGTTCCATCATGTAAATCATCTGGCTTTACTGACTGGGCACGTCAGACCATAACCAATACATAGGAAGGCTCCTAGACCTAACCTCGTCTAGCGAATATTCCTTCACGTAAAGTTCAATATATATAAATTTCATAATATAGGAATCCCAGACATGGGTTCTCACATGTAGCAGTGATCTCTTGGTTCATCGAGCGATAGTACAGGCATCCCTTTTTCTCACTCGATAAATACAAAGTATATGAATTTCAACATGGCTGTTCTCTCTCTCGTGAGCTTCACTCACTATAGAATATAGACCAAAATTAGTCATTCATTAAATGTCCTCATTTCTTCATAGGTTCTCTCATAGAGGTAATTGAATAATATCATACAATCCAGTGCTGATACATAGGAATGTCTTCTTCCTTTGAATGGATATTCTTTTTAAAAGTACCACTGTGCATCTGCTTATCAACAACGATGGCGAAGCCCAAGTTCATAATAAATTGTGGTTTTACCTTTTTATGCGAAATATAACTTTGCCATTCCTTGGCAAAAGAGAATAAACACTGGGGTAAAGTACATACAACATGTCTAAATGATTATCACTTTTCCCCATCCATATATAGATCACTATTTCGGCAAAAAGCCTGCTACAACAAAACTCGGCATCCTCACAGGATGACAGCCATGGATCACACCCTTTGCTAGCGATACTTCCGCTGCATAGCCTTTGACCTTTTCTAGCGACAACCAAATTAGTTCGACTTAGAAATGCAAAGATATCCATATATAAGACAGACTCGTCCTACTCATACAAACACTACGTATAAATTCAGGCCATAGATATACTGAAGCAAGAACAATCTATTCCTACCCAGCCACAGAATAAATCGCAGTAGGCCTAGAGTCGTCTGCGGAGTCCGATCGAAGATGACAGAACTATTTTCAAGGGAAGCAACCCAAAAATGACTTCTCCTTAAGCACTTAAAAAGGAAATACTTTGCTTCCAAAATATTTGCGAACATAATAAGAATATAAATGTATTATATTGCAAGATAGTAAAAATTGCCCTTTACAGGCTAGCATTTAAGTCAGTGGTGGACAATTTTCTTGGAAACAACAGATCTGATAATTACAATGAAATTGTAGAAAATCTCCTTCTGAAGTATAAGAGTCTTGGCTGCAACATGTCTTTGAAAATTCATTTTCTGGATTCTCATCTGGATTTCTTTACGTCAAACCGTGGAGCGGTCAGCCCTTCAATGCTTGCTGATTACTGTTGGACTGTGACAAGAGACACCTCATCGATTGACTACAAGAAGCAATCAAAGAAAGCTCGAACAGCGACTGAATAATGACGGAATGGGTACAAATGTGCCTTTTTAAAACATGATATGTGAACTTTAAATAATGTTTTTATTTTGTCTTTCATTTTATGTTGAAATATCAATTAATTGAGTATGTAACCACAATTTTTATAATGCTAAAGTAGAAAGACTAGCTGTTCACCCCAGAGAATTAAACAAGCATACATTATTTGTATTACTGTAATGTAAATTCATCATTTAAAAAAAAAACCAGAGCCAATTGGTGAATTTCGTTATGATATTTGAAATCAGCATGTCAAAATCAATAAGAAATGGTATATTTAATTTCTGGTACAAATAACTTTTGAAAATGTGTTGACTAGTGTAATTAGCAAAGCAGACGATAAGAATAAATGGGAAAATCCTGGAACAAGTCAAGAGTTTCTCATATCTTGGTCAAATAATAACAGAAGATTTCAGATGCGATACAGAAATCAAGAAGAGGATAGGAATGGCCAAAGCTGCGTCCAACAACAGGAGACAGATACTAACATCTAAATCACTAACTCACAAACTCAAACTGAGAATCATCAAATGTTATAAATGTTCTTCATTGCTGTATAATGTAGAAACATGAACATTGAACAAGCAATTAGAAGAAAGAATTGAGGCCCTTGAGATGTGTATACATAGAACAATGGGGCATGTCTAATGGAAAGAGAAGAAAAATAAATATGTCCTAGAATGAAAAGAGAATTAATGAAGGAGATCAAAATTAGACAACTAAAATATTTTGACCATGTAAGGAGACACACCGGACACTGAAGACCATAATAGAAGGCAGCGTTGAAGGTAAACGTGCATAATGAAGACAGAGCTATAAGTGGGAAGATAACATCAAGAGATGGACAGGAAAGATTCTATCAGAGTGCACCATCAAGACAAGAGTCAGGAAAGAGTCTATCAGAGTGCACCATCAAGATGAGATACAGAAAACGTTGGAGATCTATTGCAGCCAACCTTCGATATGAAAATGGCACTTGATGATGTTGATATTTTTACAGGATGTAATGATAATATTAGTCTGTCAACGGTAAATAAACTGAGACTGTACACCCACATTTTTTTACACCCACATTTTTCTTAAAATTAACTTAACGCGTAGCAGATGTTACCACTTTTATGATCGAGTGAAATACCGTGGGCAGAATACTTTACGTGATTGTATATTAATGCGTTATCTGAAAGTTAAAACTCTCTTTCAGTAAATGTCTGTGACAGATGAAAATAGAAGCTACCCTTGAATCTCACCGGAGGCCCTCAATTTTGTTGAAATCAAATCGCCAACGTAAGTCCCACGTGGAATTCCCACGCGTGCTAATTAGTATGCAATAAGTTATCATGCTAGCAGCCATGACATTCGCCCTTTGTCTTATTTTAGTTTAGCCATGCCTACTGTCTTCTCTCTCGAGCTATTAAAATAAAGCTATCTTTGGATCTCTTACTGTCATTCCTTCAAGGAGGCGTGCCAGAGGCGGCAGGCGGTCAGTTATCAACGTCTTTTGTAGTCACTAAGAGTGAACAGAGTTTTTAACACCTCTGGTTAACACGTGAACGCGAACAGTCTATGCGGGTTAGAAATCTCTGCAGGACGAAGAGGGACGGAGGAGTCTGGCGGTAAAAAAATTGTGAGAAAGAGCTTTGATTCGCGACCCAAACGCTAAAAGTTCCCGAGAATCAGGAGAGACGAGAAATCTAACAGGGAGCTAACGATTTCCACAAATTTAATATATCATGATACATCCGAAAATTCTAGTTGTCAGTTGCTATCAAGAGTTCTGGAATAGTCTAGCGCGCATTTGGAGTCTTATTTTATTGGATTCCCTATACAAATAACGTGGAGAAATATTCTTAAGTTCTTGATTTGCGGTAAAATATTGTTAGCATTTAAGAGTTTTATCGTGTTAAGTTCATTATATTTCACTGGATTTTTGTGTTAATTTAAACCTATTAAATAAACCTATAGCAAAGTTCTCCAGATGTAAATCGAAAATGTAACTACCCGTTATTTCCCGAGTAATAGATGCGTAAAATAATTATAAGACGCTAGGCGATCGAAATTGTTTAATAACAATTTATTTCTATTTCATCTTGTGTAAATCTTAAGTAATTAACTGTTCATAGCTAGTGTTAAAAGCGATATATTAGCTAGACACTCGTGAAGTTCTTTTTAATATAAATAATTAAATACCGGAGTGATTTTACAGGTCTTACCTAAACGCGGGTGTTAAGAATATAATTATAGTAGGATTACCTGTTATCTATATTCTCTTTTATATAGGTGATCATACCTTTGCGATCCAACGGTTCTTAGAGAGATGTATGGTCAGATGTCTTACTGCATCCCAATTATATGTTCCTAACATACACACATTGTCGGAAAAAAATCTGATGGTGAAGACCCTTCGCGGTCAGCCTTCTCCATCCATGAGAGCGGTTAAATAACCAGAACACTGATACGTAAAATGTGTGTTAAATGTTAAACAATCCAACCTGCAAGTCTGAAAGGAAGAGCTGAAGAAGAGAGGGATGGTCATAAGCAGCTCTAAAACAAAATCCATGGTGATATCACGAGAAGAAAGAAGACATCAGATTAAGCTGGGAGAACAGGTCCTGGAGCAGGTCGACCACTTTAAATACCTCGGAGCTATTATAGACCGAAAGGGAGGCATCAAAGAAGAGTTGGCCACTCGAAAAGCAGCAGCTGGGAGACTTTTTCAGGCCATAAATCGAGGATTCCTCAGCAAGAGAGAGGTTGGTAAGAAAACGAAGATGGCTGTACACCGCTCCACCTATGTCCCAGTCTTGACATATGGATGCGAGTCATGGGCAATGACTACAGCCCACAAAAGCCAGATCCAAACCTCAGAAATGAGGTATCTGAGGAAGGTGGTTGAAGTAACAAGAAGAGACATGGTACGCAACCAGACGATACGTCAAGGCCTTAAATCCTACCCCCTGCAGACCCAAGTAGAACAGTCCCAATTAAGATGGTTTGGCCATCTCTGCAGAATGGGAGAAGATCGGTGTCGTAGATTTCTGATAGGGGAATTAAGACTTCGGTTGGTCCCTTCTGAATAGATTAGAATGAGTAATAGCCACAGTGAGAGATGATAGTAGAAATAGATTTCCACGAGTGAGATGGTAGAAATTTATAGAGGCTGTCCCGGAAAGCGAGAATCTTCTCTCTCTCTCTCCGCCTATCTTCTACAACAGATCCAGAGGAGTCAGACAGTCCATAAACTATATATATATATTAATATATATATATTACCACTCACGTGCACACACACACAATTGACGACATATAGACGCACACACGTTGGAAAACTATAACAATGATTATATAGATATTTTGGAACGAGCTGACCCGACACACTGATTAAGTTCAAGGGAATTTTTAATTATCAGAAAATTTTATCACAACACATACAAATATATCAAAGCATATACAAATAGTCAAAAAGTCAATAAAAATGCTACAAGAATGATAGACCCACAGTATGATCTTATCCCTCAAGGTATGCCCACAGTCCTGTTAGAAGAAAGTGATAGCCCCAAGGAATCAAGGATACATTAGCGGTAATCTAATGATTTTCCCCTTTTAAAGGTATGAACAGACTTAGATATTAGTATGATCTATCCTAAGGAAAAGTATCTTGTTTGCAACAAAACTTGCATAAAGAAATTACAAAGTGGGTGAAATTTGGTATACCATAAAAGAGTCACTCGTTCCTGCTTTCTCTCGGTTCATTCATCAGGGCCTTGTCTCACACAACCTTACCTACAATCGTGCTGCTGTTCGCCGTCTGGCGCACGTTATGACACAATCTGTTTTATCGTTTGATGAAGCGCATACCCAGCTCTGCAGATCTTGGTTTCATCCAATTTGTCCGGGGAGCGTCCACTTCAGGCGATAATTTTGTTCAGATTTTAAGTTAGTATCACTTTATCAGTTCAGGTAAGAATTAGTTTTCAAGCGGGCTCACAGGATCAGAATCACGAGGTTTCCACTACTTAGGAACAATGTCAGGTTTGTAACTTCGATCAAAAGGTAAAAAAATTCTTGGTCACACCACAAGTTGACATAATTTGCGGAACGTTACTGTTTGTAATAGTTTACTTGCCACAAGGGCTGAACTGTACTTACGTTTTCTCAGGAAGAATAAAATCTGGCGCAATAGGCCCGTTATGTCATTTCACCTTTAAAGGTCTTGTAAAGATTTTACACCAAGTCTTTTAAGGAAAATGTTTTAGTTCTTCTCAGATATTACTCATCAGATACTTAACGCTGGCATCAGTTTTTTCTTCACTTAACATCAGTGCATTTACTAGTTAGTTTAAAATATTCCCGACTGAGTATTTAGCAGTTAAATTTAATTCCTTATAGCTACCTGATTTTAAGCTAGAAATTATAATTTATTCTGCTTTCCACTGAAACACGTCAGCTAGAGAATATAACAGACTTATAAATTAAGCACTCTGCACAAAGATCTAACTAGTGAAATATGAAATAAGCGATTTAACACTTTAAACACTTCACAAAATACTAGATATCTAATATATAATATTTACCTCCGCACAGAACTACAGATTAATACCACGAACTAGAATCATTCAATATAATAGTAGTCTAGAACTCGGCAAAATGTTGCCCAGAAACTAAAGACTTTTCAATACACAAGATATTTCTTCTAGCCTGGCGATCTGTCTACTGCAGATTTAGGAGTACGAATGAAATCTAGTTTCAAACTCTGGTTAATGTCTTAAACCAGACAAAAGATCCCACTATTTCCAAAAACCCGATCTCTCCCCTTTCCTAACACCTACGTACCTTAGACGCTGGACATAACATGCCAAACGCGTCTTAGACACCTCACTGCTAACGAAACTGTCTGAGAGTGCCGTGACAGAGGAAAATACCAGACACATGTCTGCATTCACGCGCCGTGCAGATGTCGGTTATCACACCTCACGCCGGAGAAACGTTCGTGTCAGGTGAAAATGCTAGACCAAAAGTCTGCTCCTATGTCTGAGTATGAAACATAATCACACATCTCGTCTGACTGCAGCGACTGACACGTTATATAATAACATGCGGGTGCGTTTCAAAATGAGAAAAGAAACAGGCGAAAGTTTGAATGGGAAAATAGTAATGTTTATAGTCGCAAACGTACGAATGCGAAAAACACAGGAAAAGGATAAAAGAGCGATAATAAAGTAGAGGACACGGGTAGAAAAAGAAAGGAAATATAGAAAATTTATTGATCATAATCTCTATGCGACAGAACGTCCCCCCGTTTAAGATATGGAAGCACTCCATGTCTACGTTATGGAAATAATTTTCCTATATCCGTAGCTTCAGGGTGTCTGTCCTCTTCCCTCTCATCTCCCCCCTCCGTCTCTGTCCAAATTCTTACCCAAATCTACTCCCAAAGTTTCCTTTCTCTGGAATGTCTCCCATGCGCGCTTGAAAGAGCGTCGCCGCTTTTGACATTTTTGAAAGATTCCGTGTGATTGCAGTGGAATTTAACTGCCACTAACGTCATCTTCGTCAATTTTGGCGATCGTCAGGAGATGTTCGGAGGTCGGCACTGGTCTTTCCAAGAATTTATTTAACAGATTTAAATGGAAAACCTTCTCCTTTCCTTGAATAGAGATCTGGTCGTTAGCCTTAGAAATCTTTTTCAGGACGGTAAACGGCCCTTGCCATCCGATCCTCAGTTGGTTGTTGCCGGTAGGGAGTAACACCAAAACTTTCTCTCCTGCTTCCAATTCTCTTTCTTTCGCGACTTGCCTGTATCTGTTAGCGTGCTTTGTGCGTGCTCGCTTAAAGTTAGTCGTTGCTAGGTCCCATCCTAGTTTCAACCTTCCTTTTAAATCCGACACATATTTACTTGCTGAGACAACTGTCTCATCAGCCTTCTGGTCTTTCAGCGACCAAAGTAAGGCTTCGAGCGGGCCCTTAATAGGTCTGCCGAATAAAAGCGTAGCTGGCGGAAATCCTGTGGACGTATGAGGAGATTCTCTGTAGCCAAATAAAGCTGCAGGAATACAAAGATCCCAATCGTCAGGTTTCACTTGTGCCAGTTTACTTAGCATCATGTTGAGGTTTCCGTTAACACGTTCTACGAGCACATTTCCGGCCGGAGTATATGGCTTAGTGTAGATGTGTTGGGTCCTCAAGATCTTAACGATCTCATCCATCAACAGGTTTCGGTATGGAGATCCGCTATCCGTCAACACTTGCTGAGGGAATCCCAACCGAGTGAAAATCTGCACTAGGGCTTCTGCGACATGCTTGGCATCTGCGCATGTTAGCGGTATAGCTTCTGCCCATAAAGTGCATGTGTCGACTAAGGTCAGGATATACCTGTTCCTTCTTTTAGTCCTATCGAAAGGCCCTAAAATATCGATCACAACCCGTTCGAATGGTGTTCCCACTATTGGCATTTCACCCAAAGAGACTGGGGGTTTCCGTTGCTTGGGTGGTACAAGTTGGCACTGGGCACAGGATTTGACATACCTGATATATCAGTATTTACTCCTGGCCACCAATAATGAGTAGTTATCCGTTGGTTTATGGCGTTCTGTCCCATATGTCCGCTAAAGGGAAGAGAGTGCCCCATTTCTAACATTTGGCTTCTGTACTGTTTCGGTACTAGGAGCTAATTAAAACCTTGTTAGTGTATCTCTCCACCAATGCGATGGGAAGCGCTGTAGGTGCCTCACTCGTAAGAACTCCACAAAGTTCGACGGTCTCTCCTGTCTCTTGACCGGGTTTAACCAGGTGTCTGGCAACAATGCAATCATAAGAAAGCCCCGTGTCAAATAAACAAAAAGTTGAAGAACCGTTCAATATAACAGTACCTCGCGTAGAGGGTCTGTCTCCCTCTACAGGTTGGGAATCACTGTCAATAATTCCGCCTTGCGCGACTGTTAATAAGCATCCGATGCGTTTAGGCTCGGTGTGCTCGGTCTGATCATATGTCCCGTGCGCAGGGGTTTTCCCTTTGTCACCTTGTCCTTTCTGGCCCCGGTGCCATGTAGAACGGTTGGGTTGATCAGACTGTTTACTGTGGTTGGGGTACTTGTTTTTGTAGAACTTGGATTTTTCAGGATGGGGGTTTTGAGGTCCAGTTTCTCTGTGGTTAATCTGATTTGAAGCATGAGAAGATTGGTCTAGATTATTCTTTCGAAAGTGCTCTTCTGTCGGTTTACGTTTTGTGGCCGGTAGTTCAGCCAGCGCATTGTGATATCGCTCAGACTTTTCCAAGATCTCTTCAAGCTTTTATGCGCCCTGCTCAGCTAGAAATCTCCGGGTATCAGCAGACAAAGTGTTCTTTATTTGTTCTGTTATAACAAATTCCTCAAGACCTTCATAGGTAGAGGGGAGCTGTGAAAGCTCAAGGCACTTAGTCAAGTATCCCTTTAGACGAGATGAGAACTGCTGAAAAGTTTCAGAGCTCTCCTTCCTGCTGTTGCGAAACAGTTGCAGAAACTTTCGCGCATTCATTTCAAAGCGCTCCAGTAACGCTTTCTTCAACACATCATAGTTGTCTTGTTGGCTGCTTTCAAGTTTAGCGTAAACATCATACGCACTGCTTATCAAGCCTGAGAAAACTTCATATTCCAACGCGACCTCTCTAAACCGTACAGAGTTGCAATTTTCTCAAATTTGTCTAGAAATTTCACTTTCCTCATCCATCTTCTTCTGCTCTTTAGCTTCGGCTGCTTTTTCCTTCTGCTCCGCATCATATCTCTCAAGTTCGTCCCTGACAAAAGCTTTCGCTTCATCGCCTTCCAAACCTTCTTCTCTTGCCTCGTCCCTGAGGATGTGCCTAAGCTTCGCCCTCTCTGCCATAGTAAATAGGTGACTGAGACTTAGACAAGAAAGGAATAAGAAAAAGATATACTGGTTCCTACCACATGCGAGAAAATACCAAAACAAAAGATGGTATACTTTAACATGGGATACCTCCTCCAAAAATATAGTATCTAACTATCGCTGCTATTAATCGGCAATAAAGCACCTAATGCAGACGACTACGCTAAATAAATGGTAGTTAAGATTACTCACTAAAAAATAAGTTGCTACAGTGGAAACAAAATAATTATTGCAAAAATTATAAGCGAAAAAAAAAATTCCCTTAATTTTTAATCCACTATCAAGTTCACCCCTGAAGTCAGTTAGGGTAAGGGAGGCAATTACAGGACGTATAGTCTGATCGCGCTCCTTAGCTTAGCTCAAACACCTACTTCTTCAGAACCCTGTGAATGTTATACACTCACAAACTTTACCAGCGTTTAGTATTACAAAATCAATAATTAATATATATTCCGACAAAATCAACCTGTAACTCAAATGTATATTACTAAAAATGCTGTGGAAAAACCAATTATTAGTTGTGTGGTCAGCACGCCCATAAACAGATCGATTGTCTAGGGGATAAATTATTTTTAAAGATATGAAAACTCACAAGACATCACACTCTTACTCTATATCAGAATAAAGAAAATAAATCCTGCAGACGAGGTGATATACGTATTTACTGAGGACTATAGTTCAATTCCCGAAGAACGAGCCACCATTCTGTCGTAGATTTCTGATAGGGGAATTAAGACTTGGGTTGGTCCCTTCTGAATAGATTAGAATGAGTGATAGCCACAGTGAGAGATGATAGTAGAAATAGATTTCCACGAGTGAGATGGTAGAAATTTATAGAGGCTGTCCCGGAAAGCGAGAATCTTCTCTCTCTCCGCCTATCTTCTACAACAGATCCAGAGGAGTCAGACTCCATAAACTATATATATATTAATATATATATTACCACTCACGTGCACACACACACACAATTGACGACATATAGACGCACACACGTGGGAAAACTATAACAATGATTATATAGATATTTTGGAACGAGCTGACCCGACACACTGATTAAGTTCAAGGGAATTTTTAATTATCAGAAAATTCCATCACAACACATACAAATACATCAAAGCGTATACAAATAGTCAAAAAGTCAATAAAAATGCTACAAGAATGATAGACCCACAGTATGATCTTATCCCTCAAGGTATGCCCACAGTCCTGTTAGAAGAAAGTGATAGCCCCAAGGAATCAAGGATACATTAGCGGTAATCTAATGATTTTCCCCTTTTAAAGGTATGAACAGACTTAGATATTAGTATGATCTATCCTAAGGAAAAGTATCTTGTTTGCAACAAGCGGGAGCCGCGCTGGTGTAATGGCTACAACGTTGTACTGGCGACCAGGTGTTCATGGTTCAAACCCGGCCGTCGGCGTTTGAAGAAATGTTTACAGCCGGAAATTTGACTGAATAATCTGAACGGCTCCTGCACATAAATCCCATGTGGATGGGAAGGAGCGAAGCTCCTGACCGGGTTGGAAGGAAAGTCCACTGACCCCCCAGCCTCGCAATGACATGTCATTGGGCCGAAAGAGCTGGAAAAGCTCGAGTGCCGCTGGTTATAGAAAAAAAAAAAAAAACTTGCATAAAGAAATTACAAAGTGGGTGAAATTTTGTATACCACAAAAGAATCACTCGTTCCTGCTTTCTCTCGGTTCATTCATCAGGGCCCTGTCTCACACAACCTTACCTACAATCGTGCTGCTGTTCGCCGTCTGGCGCACGTTATGACACAATCTGTTTTATCGTTTGATGAAGCGGATACCCAGCTCTACAGATCTTGGTTTCATCCAATTTGTCCGGGGAGCGTCCACTTCAGGCGATAATTTTGTTCAGATTTTAAGTTAGTGTCACTTTATCAGTTCAGGTAAGAATTAGTTTTCAAGCGGGCTCACAGGATCAGAATCACGAGGTTTCCACTACTTAGGAACAATGTCAGGTTTGTAACTTCGATCAAAAGGTAAAAAAATTCTTGGTCACACCACAAGTTGACATAATTTGCGGAACGTTACTGTTTGTAATAGTTTACTTGCCACAAGGGCTGAACTGTACTTAAGTTTTCTCAGGAAGAATAAAATCTGGCGCAATAGGCCCGTTATGTCATTTCACCTTTAAAGGTCTTGTAAAGATTTTACACCAAGTCTTTTAAGGAAAATGTTTTAGTTCTTCTCAGATATTACTCATCAGTACTTAACGCTGGCAAAGTTTGGGTTAACCCCAGTTTTTCTTCACTAAATAGAGGAAAAAACACATATAAAATAATTATACATACTATGTACTTGTTATAACTTACATTTTAAACTGCAAGCGTAGCGCTTGACTTATCGTTTAAATTCCCGTGAAGTAGTTATATTTAAAAAATCAATCATCATGAATTAGAAATACATATAAATATATTTCGTCAATACTCATGAGGCATCAGTGCATTTACTAGTTAGTTTAAAATATTCCCGACTGAGTATTTAGCAGTTAAATTTAATTCCTTATAGCTACCTGATTTTAAGCTAGAAATTATAATTTATTCTGCTTTCCACTGAAACACGTCAGCTAGAGAATATAACAGACTTATAAATTAAGCACTCTGCACAAAAATCTAACTAGTGAAATATGAAATAAGCGATTTAACACTTTAAACACTTCATAAAATACTAGATATCTAATATATAATATTTACCTCCGCACAGAACTACAGATTAATACCACGAACTAGAATCATTCAATATAATAGTAGTCTAGAACTCGGCAAAATGTTGCCCTTAAACTAAAGACTTTTCAATACACAAGATATTTCTTCTAGCCTGGCGATCTGTCTACTGCAGATTTAGGAGTACGAATGAAATCTAGTTTCAAACTCTGGTTAATATCTTAAACCAGACAAAAGATCCCACTATTTCCAAAAACCCGATCTCTCCCCTTTCCTAACACCTACGTACCTTAGACGCTGGACATAACATGCCAAACGCGTCTTAGACACCTCACTGCTAACGAAACTGTCTGAGAGTGCCGTGACAGAGGAAAATACCAGACACATGTCTGCATTCACGCGCCGTGCAGATGTCGGTTATCACACCTCACGCCGGAGAAACGTTCGTGTCAGGTGAAAATGCTAGACCAAAAGTCTGCTCCTATGTCTGAGTATGAAACATAATCACACATCTCGTCTGACTGCAGCGACTGACACGTTATATAATAACATGCGGGTGCGTTTCAAAATGAGAGAAGAAACAGGCGAAAGTTTGAATGGGAAAATAGTAATGTTTATAGTCGCAAACGTACGAATGCAAAAAAACACAGGAAAAGGATAAAAGAGCGATAATAAAGTAGAGGACACGGGTAGAAAAAGAAAGCAAATATAGAAAATTTATTGATCATAATCTCTATGCGACAATCGGCTACCACGACAAGCATGGGAAACAAAGAGCCAAGGATCCAGACGCCCAGGACGACCCAGAGTCCGCTGGGAGGACAACATTAGACAATCTTTGAAGGAGCGAGGACTAGAATGGAACCAGGCCAGGAGGAAGACAGCCGATAGGATAATCTGGCGCTCTCTCTTCCAAACCTCTACACCTCACGGTAGAAGGGGAACGACTAAGTAAGTAAGTAAGTTAAACTGGAACGGGACAATGCCAGAAGATTTTGTCATCTTATACATATAAAAGTTCGTGGCCCGATGAGGCAATACTTACAGCACTAATTTCTTTAAACAAACCCATATGACAGTAAAGTTTTCTTACCACCAAATTCTACAGAGAGCATTCACGGGTCATACCCGGCTATTTCCTTCCGAGAACAGCCTGGGAGTAACATTCTGCTGTCTGATAATATTTTCACATTCACTACGACAGAAACCTAGAAAAAACCTATCCCAACCCAATACCTGCAGTACGAAGAGGAATACCCCCAGGAAAAGATATAATCAACGCACCAATTCAGCGAATCTCCAAGAAAAATAGCAGTTGCCTAGACGGAATTTCTGGGGCTGAACTGGACAAACAACAGGACATATAATAGTCTTAAATACATTGTGTTTGATTAATTCCATGGAATGTATGCAGCGTCGGCAGAGGGGTAAGCATAATTGTAGTGAGCTCACTGTATGTATGTAGAGAGTGAAACGGAACGAAAGAATTTATTTTCTTAAGTTACTACTAATATAACATCTTGTCTTTTATCTATCTCTCACTAAGTCTGAAGGCCCACGGGATAGTTTAAATTAAGGACATATTCTTTATCCGTCCTGACTACTCCCCACTCCCATTAGCAATCATTGTTCTGATCTTTTGGGTAAATTACCTCTGTTGGGATCTTCCCTAGTTTTTCCATATACCAGAGGGATGGTATATGAGAGTAGATTGTCTTTCTCTTATGTAACTATAATTCACTGATGTAAATGATAACTATGTATTGATGTTGTGATCTATTTTCAAACGATATAATAAACTTAATAAACCTTAAGCTATTGGTGTTGGTCAAAACCTCCCCTGCCATTTATATGTGACCCATAGTTTATCTGTTTTCTACGTATGTACGTATTTATGTCACAAAATTGTTTGTGTGTGCGTACGTGAGGGTAGTGTAATTTGAATCAGTATCAAGTGAGAAAGTGCGTCTCCATTAAAGTGTGTCGTACTAGATAGGCTGGATTTACAGCAGTTACTCAATCCAAGACCGTATTTTCTCTTACACCAGTTCTCCTCGTAAACAGGACTATTTCTCACACCTTCCTCTCACATAGCTCTCACTATATCACCTTTACTCGGACGGGACCATAAATATCTTAGGTCTATCTATAAAACGTACGACAATGTCATATAAATAAAAATAAATATATCTTAGAAAACCACATCAGTTTTCCTACAGAATGATCAATCGCAATTTATATTTTTTTTAAAGTAAAGCCAAAAGCACTTTGTTACTGTCATTTATTATGACCACTATTCCCCACGAAGACAATGACTTCGACAAACTCACGCCAAGTCCTCCTGTTGCAGACCCTGCCTTCGACTAACCCACGCCAAGTCCTACTGTCGCAGACCATGCCTTCGACTAACCCACGCCAAGTCCTCCTGTCGCAGACCATGCCTTCGACTAACCCACGCCAAGTCCTACTGTCGCAGACCATGCCTTCGACTAACCCACGCCAAGTCTTCCTGTCGCAGACCATGCCTTTGACTAACCCACGCCAAGTCCTCCTGTCGCAGACCATGCTTTCGACTAACCCACGCCAAGTCCTCCTGTCGCAGACCATACCTTCGACTAACCCACGCCAAGTCTTCCTGTCGCGTGCCATTAGCTCCATGTCTTTCCATGTCTTCTTCATCCATTTAATTCTGACTCCAGGTCTCGTCAGTGTGTATATGTTGGGCTACCTCTGTTTGTTTTACCCTAGGGATTCCAGAACAAAGACTGCCTGGTAATGCTATCAACAGGTTTCCTCAATGTGTGTCCTATGCATCGCCAGCGGCTTCTTCTCATCTCTTGTTCCACTGGCACTTGTCTGGATCTTGTCATCAATTCCACATTTGTAATCTTCTCGTACTATTTCAACCCATTCATTCTAAGGCAAAAGTGTTTCATTAAATGTTAAATAAACGGCCTTTCTTGTCTTTTTTTGTTTTGTTGCTTCTATCAGTTCCTCCAACTCTAATTCTTTCAAGCCCTGGCACTCATTGTAAAAATCTGGCGCACATCGTTCCCTCGTTACTGGTGACTTCAGGAAATTGTTTAGCCAATTCAGAGATGCTAAATGAGCGTTTAAATGTGAGAATATGAGGAATATCTTGAGCACAGTCGCTGTCTTAGGGAATGTTAAACTTAAACCACAGATAATAGTTTTGCACGGCGCAGATAGTTACCATGAGTAAGTAGGTGTAAATGGAAATATTTTCCCTCTTCATTCACAAAACACAAGATTTTTGTCCTCAAAAGAAGTTTAAGCTATATGTTGGTACTACTTTCTAACTCGTCTCTGAACGTCACGTTAAGTAGCTTTCTTTACAGATACGCTGTCAGTACTTACAGTCCATACAAGAGGTCCATACAAAATGCAGACCTAAGAGCAATACTCTACAAACTAAGCCACAGATTCAACAGAGTTGTGATGCAGTGGATCCCATCACATTGCAACATCCCTGGCAATGAAGAAGCTGAGAGATTGGCAAAGGAAGTGGAAAGCTACTGTGACCGCTTGATATACACTACCATTAATACGTGTTAAAAACCACATACAATGAGAATAACAACGTTAAAAGCAGTTAAGACATTTGTGCACAAAACACAGTATCATGAAAAGTTCACGGCTTTGAGAGAAGCTGTCCCAGAACAACAAAATAGTAAATGCATGTTTTTGAAAGGAAAGTTTTGTGAGAAGTTGCTAATCTGGGTTTTTTCCGTTGTTAGAGTGAGAGACGTGTGGAAAAAGTCGAAAAACTGAGGAAACGTGTGCAAATGTAAATGTTTTGTACCGTGTGAAAAATAAAGCATCGTGTGAAAATTGGCGGGAAAAGAGAGTAGGCTGTATAAATAGGAGAGAAATGCGAGAAAGGGCATGATTCCAGGATTTATAATTCCAATGATTCCATGATATTAGACTAGAGGATTTTACAGATAGTGATAGGAGAACTGCGTCTTCGAGATTATCAAGACCAGTTTATATTTTCTTCTGTTGGATACATTTTCATGTTGGATATATCTTTTTCTCATTTTTGGATACTCACTACTTTGTGTAAGCAAGAAATAAGTACTTCACCATTGTGCCAATAACATTACTGTTCCAATGACGTTAATAAACTATATTTTATTTTTCTACATTGCTGAGTTTTCTTTGGAATATTACAGTGGATTACTTTGACAAACCATTATACGAGGTTGCTTTTCACTAAACATAAAAAGGGTTCGAACGAATACTGGGAAGAAGAATAAACTAAGGTCAAGAATTTCCACCTCAGGCGAAAGGCCTGTAACGACTTGAACCAGAACGTACAAGAGTTAGCTCACGTCTAAAATATTTACCTGCGCTCAACACCATTAACTGAACTGACCCGGCCAACTGACGGACACACACATTCTCACATTGATACAGTAAACATAGCCCGGTTACACTACCTCAGCCTGATTGAAGCATAATTTATGAAGAGACCAATAGTTTTATTAGAAGCAGATACAGAAACAAGGGGGAAACAGAGCATTCAGGACACTGGAAGAACGCTTCATATTACCATCTTAACATAAATTAACTATTGGTTACCTTCAGACTTCGCACAGGCCACAACAGATTGAAATCCCATCTTTTCAACAAGCTAAAGATAGGAACTGCCAATGAGTGTAACTGTGGCACCAATAAAATGACAGCTAAACATCTGCTGCAAAAGTGACCAACATATGTAGAACAGAGAAAACACAAATGTTCGTCACCGATACCATTCTTGGACAAACTCTACGGAGATACCAAAGACCTCAGATTGACCACCGCTTTCTTGAAACTTATTCAAGAAGATGTCTAAAATAAAGTGTATGACATGAAGAAGAAGAAGAAAAAAGAAGAATAATGTTACTTTTGGCTGATCCACCATCAAACCTAGAGAGCCAAAATAGTGCTAAATGTGTGAACATTATTTTCCTTCACTTAGTTGGAATCTAAGAGCAAGCGGCGCTGTTCTGTGACACGTGTAAATCCACCACTACACATTAACAGTTATATCACGTACAAACTCCAGCCATTCACAAACGGGTGCTTGCGTTTCATCTTCCGTATCAATTTGCCAGAAATGTCAAACTAACACGATTTGTGGAATAGAACTAAGACAAACACATTCAGATTGTGGAACGAAATCAAGACAAACGCAAACATTGCTACAGTTAAACACAGAAAATTGAGTTGGTTAAGATACACTCCCAGACAACGACCAGCAAGTATAAATACATATGCTCTTTCCTGGGAACCCACAAGGGCAAGGACGAGTAACAAAGAGCGAAAATAAGTTGTAGGTGACTGTAGACAAGGATTTATCCTCTTGTCATAGGGAAACAATCAAGCGCCTGCCCCCCCCCCCCCCCCCCCCTCCCCCCCCCCCCCCCCCAAAAAAAAATAAATAAATAAATAAATAAAATAAAATAAATTACAATAAAATATATTGTAGATTTTTGACACTTCACTATGCGTCTTATATTTATTATTTGAAATATAGCTGTAACTTTGGTAGGGGAAAGGATGTGTGCTATATTAAACGTTGTGCAGTTAGGACAACGACCAGACGCGCACGACATTTGTATAATTTCCAGACTGCAACAAAAACTCTGGGACGCACCACTTTTTTGGAATTATACGAGAGAGTAATTATAATTCTGATAAAGTAAAATTTAAAAAAAAATTATGTCGTGTACCCATTAAACTTCTGTTGTATAGGCCTACTGTCGGAGATATGAGCATCCCCCTTATGGAAGCACTGAGGTATATACAGATTTGAATAACTTGCACTTAGTTTCGGTATATGGATACAGGGTTAGAAATAAACGATCGGACGTACAAGTAAAAAACAAGATAGGCAGATGCTGGTCGCTGGATAATACGTGGAACTTGATTTGAATAAATGCAAATTAAACCTGATGTATGCAGACGGTCTTTAGACACAGCTGGGAGATATGAAATTAACCCAGAAATGACATCAATTTCTTGGAAATTTAAGGTCGACAATTGAGAACAATTCTCCGAATTCGATAATAACACAAATATCTTATGGGGAAATTACTAACCGCCCAGGAATTAACAGTATCGTTAAAGATAAAGACATTATGAAAAAAAATAGAAAGCTGGAAAGGATTACGCGTATTAAAACAACACAAGAAATTGCATTCACTTAGCCGTGAGAATGAACCAAGGTAGGCGTTATGGTTTCGGGCGCCCCTACAGCCTATACATAGACGCCCTCCTCCTTCTTTAGCATTAATAGCTAAGCTAAAACGCCCTCTTTTTCACAAACATCTTTACGAACTCGAGGATTTCTTCACATCACACTACTTGGCCATCAAAGTGAACGTTGTACTGAAAAGACACAATGTGCATTGAAGGGACGAATTCGTGGTCGGATTACAATCAACGTGTACTGAAATACTTAGCGACGCATGAAAATGGGGACATTAAATGTGACCACAAGGAAGAAAATCAGTGTTTCTAAAATAAATAAATTATTTAAACAAAAAGAGAAGTTTTACATAATTTTACAGGGGCATCTCAGCAGCCTCATCTCTCTCTCTCTCTCTCTCTCTCTCTCTCTCTCTCTCTCTCTCTCTCTCTCTCTCTCTCTCTCTCTCTCTCTCTCTCTCTCTCTTTTTAACTTGTTCCACGTATAAATAGTTTTCATGTGAATAATTGTCACTATCCCTGCGTAGCACTATATATGTCAACATGTATGTGAGAAAGTAACTGTACGTCACTGAATTTTAGAAGTATGTAACACTGTCATTTCGTTGCCTAAATACTGCTTTATTCAATCACCACTTCAGTTTGTTTTGAGAAAAAAAAGCTTTAAAAGTTTTTTGGGTTACTAGCTGAAAAAAAAATAAATAGTATATATCACGTTAAAATGACATGTTGCATGATGATCAAAACTGTTAAATGTAAGATAATATGTAAGATGATAGATTAAACTATATGATGTCGGTTTATGACCTCAGGTCAGTTTTGGCCAAAAGTGGAGAAAGAATAAAGCAGTATTAAGGTGACGATTTGTTTACCTGTATGAGCAGATACAGGGATGTAGGACAAAGAGAGAGGGATAGTACCTCACGGTGAGAGACAGACATGTCCTTTTTAGGATAGTCAGGATCCTATTTGGTTCTCCTCTCTTTATCTAGCTCATGTATGGCTCCACGAATACCGCTTGTGTACGGCGGTGGCCACATCCCGGGCAACAGTCTTGGCTGACTGGCTAAATTACATGAGTGGAGTAGGAGTAATCTTACTCAAGGGAATGTCCATCCCTAGTACACAAAGACTGAGACGGTGAGTGAGGCGGAGGAATCTGAGAAGATCAACGGCTCGCAAAGCGGAACAGCAAAGTGTGTGGCGCACTAGAGGCGTGTCGGACTTGGAAAAAGACAACGGCTAGCCACCGTGGAAGAGATTGGGGCCTTACCACGTACTTCCTACAGAACGTAATGAGATCACAACAACAAGATAAGAACCGATATGTAGAGAACTCTCTGTCCCCTGGGGAAGAATCTACTGTACAAATTAACAGGGAAGAGGCAACTCCTCTAATGAGTAAGGAAGTACATAATGACGAGTGTTCCTTAAATTCTGTTGAAAGGGAGCATTCTGAGAAAGACCACCTACAAACTAGTAGGAGGAGCCTAAAAAAAGGAACATGGAACGTTAGACCTCTAAACGGAGAAGGAAAGCTTGACAATCTTATATTAGAGGCAACAGACATGAAACTCGATATACTGGAAGTTGCAGAGGCAAGATTATTGGATACACGCTACATAAAAAGAGACCAGTATACGCTTATACACTCAGGAGGAGAAAAACATGAAAGAGGGGTAGGAATGTTGATAAAGAAGGAGTTAGAAAAATACGTATGTGGATACTGGACACACAATGACAGAATGATGTTACTAAAGATGAGAGCAAAGTCATTCGACATATCAATCTTACAAACTTATGCACCAACTAAAGATCACAGCGAGGAAGAAATAGAAGAATACTATGAAGAGCTACAACACACACTTAAACCAGTAAAATCTACAGATGTGTTGATAGTAATGGGTGATATGAATGCAAAAGTAAGAAAAGGAAAATACAAGAAAATAGTAGGACATTATGGATTAGGGACAAAAAATGATAGAGGAGACAGACTTATCCAGTTCTGTGAAGAAAACCTGCTGGTCATATGTAACACCTTTTTTGAACACCACCCAAGGAAATTATACACATGGAAAAGCTAAGGAGATGTAACAAGAAATCAAATTGACTATATCATGATAAAACATAGATTTAAGAACAGTGTCACAAGAGCAAAGACACATCCTGGCGCCGACATAAATTCAGATCACAATCCAGTCGCCATCAAAGTAAATATACCTGTCACAAAAAGTAGGGGATATTTTAAGATGGTATGTATTATTTTACAAAAGAGTGGATTTCGTAATTTAATGGTTGTATGTACATATCGAGAACGCTCTTCTCTACTCTCACGGGGAATATCATGTTGACCTGGTGACTCGTGATGCGTAAGCTAATCCCAAGAACAGAGGTGGGGCCCATCCGTAAAGTTCACACATTATTATTTTTCACAAAAATGCGTGTATCTCGGGTTTGATGAACACTACTCACCATGGACAGGTATAAAAAGACTCTGCAACAGATAAAATTTCTTTTCTTCGTCATAAAACGTTTGACAGAACAGCAGAGATGGATAGGCATAGGCATGTTGCAAACCGGAAGTCGGCAAGTGGATGTTGCTCGGAACCTCAATGTTTCACAGTCAGTTGTCAGCAGACTGTGGAACAGGTATCAAAATTTCCGAACAGTGGCTGATCTGCCTCGGACTGGCCGCCCAAGAGTCACTACACGCCGCAAGATCAACTTCTTGTTACTCAGGCCCTCAGAACTCGGACTCTAAATGCTACTCAACTTCAGCAACACCTTCAACAGACCACTGGGATCCGGGTATCAACTCAGACAGTACGAAACCGTTTGCACCAAGTGCAACTGGCCTCACGCAGACCGTTTGTAGCTTTGCCCATGTCACCACAACACAGGCGAGCAAGAATGGATTGGTGCCAACGTCATCATCGGTGGACCAATCAACAGTGGGCATCAGTGATGTTTTCTGATGAGTCCCGTTTCGTTTTGGATTTTCATGATCGTCGAATACGTGTCTGGCGACGGCGAGGTAAGCGTTACCAGCCTCCTGCAACTGTTGCACACAACCGTTATGGAGGTAGCAGTGTAATGGTGTGGGCAGGCATCTGTATGAATGACAGGACCGACCTTCACATATGCCAGGTCAATATCACAGGGCTCTACTACCGTGGCAACATCATCGAGCCTTTCGTTGTGCCATTTGCTCAACGGCACAGACCAGATTTCATCTTTCAGGATGACAATGCACGTCCTCACCGTGCTCGCGTCGTCCAAGATCACCTTCAGATGCAGCTTATCCGAACGTTACCATGGCCGCCGATGTCCCCCGACCTGTCTCCTATTGAGCATTTGTTGGACCTCCTGAATAGACGCGTCCAACAACGTCCAGCCGCTCCACAGACTCTTCAGCAGTCAGCCCAGGCCCTTCAGCAGGAGTGGCAGAGAATTCCTCAAGACAACATCAGAAGGCTTATTTGCAGTATGAGACGTCGTTGCAATGCATGTTTAGCGGCAAACGGGGGCCCTACACGTTTTTATAAATATTGGAATATTTTTGTGAAAATGAAGTACCTACCCCGCCTTGGTTGCCAGTGCGACTAAAATCATGTGAGTAAAGCCATAACACTTTTTATACCGCAAATGTCTTGTTATGATGCTCAAGTTTACTTGTACGAAGGAATAAATGAACTAATTTGAAATATATTGTCTTTGGATAACTTTTAAATTCAATATCCCCTACTTTTTGTGACAGGTATATAAAGCTGAAAAGAACAGGTAACAGAAGACCGGAGGAACCCCATATAGAAATATCAGCACTGAAACAACCAGATATAAAACAGAAATATTTAATCGACGTCAAAAATAAATATCAACAGTTATTGACAGAAAGCATGGAGCAGTATAGAAGAGAAAACCCAGAAGAAAAAGTAACAGCAAAATGGGAATGCTTAAAAACAAGCATACAATCAGCAAATGCAATTTTACCTAAAACGGAGTCTAAGAAAAATCAAATTTGGATGACAGATGACATCTTGAATAAAGTGGCAGAAAGAAAGAAAGCAAAAAACACTCCAGAATATAAAACAATAGACAATGACATACGTACTATGTGTAGACAAGCAAAAGAACGGTGGATAGAAACAAAATGCAAGGAAATAGAAGACTTGGAAGCAAAGCACATGACAAGGGATATGCATGAAGAAATAAAGAAATTATCAAATCGGTCGCGGTTTGCACAAGGAGGAAGCTGTATCAAGAACAAAAATGGTGTAATATTACTTGATGAGAAAGACATATCAAACAGATGGGCAGAATACGTAAAAGAACTATTCGAGGACAACAGAGGTAAAAAACCATCATCAGATTCTAATGAAGGCCCAAACATTCTCAGATCAGAAGTAGAGAATGCCATTCATATGATACAAAAAGGAAGATCAGCAGGCATGGATAACATTAAAAATTGAAATGATAGAAGCTCTATAGAGCTTTGGTATAGATACAATCACAGAAATATGCAACGATATATACAATACAGGATATTTACCACACGACATGAAGACATCAGTTTTTATAACATTGCCCAAAAAACCAAATGCAACAGAATGTTCAGACTTCAGAATGTTGCATAGAGATTTATGATCAATAAATTTTCTATTTTCTTTTCTTTTTATACCCGTGTCCTCTACTTTATTATCGCTCTTTTATCCTTTTCCTGTTTTGTTCGCATTCGTTCGTTTGCGACAAAATTTACTTTCCCATTCTGACTTTACCGTTTTTTTCTCATACACTGGTGACGCATTTATTACATAACGTGTCAGTCTCTGCACGAGACGAAGAGCGTTAGAATGCATTCCGTCAGACACAGAAAGCAGACAGGTGTCTATACTTTTCTCAAGACACGGCGCTCTTGAGCTAGATTCTCGACGTAAACGTGTGAGAATGCATTCTGTCAGACATGGGATAGCAGACAGTTGTCTGCATTTCCATCTGATACGTATCGCTACGAACAGTTTCTTAGCAGTAGGTGTGAACTGCGCGCTCATGCATTGCCCAGGAATGAGAATAGTTAGACGAAAGTGTGATGACGCACTCTTGGCATGTTATGGCCAGTCGCCTGAGTTAACGTAAGTGTTAAGAGAAGGGGAGAGACCGGCGCTATTGCGAGGTTTTGGAAATAGCGTGCATCCTTTGTCAGGGTTTTAAGATATTAACGAGAATTTTAAACTTTATTTCATTCAGTCCTCAAGATTCGCAGTAGACAGGTCGCTCGTGTAAAGAATAAGCTGTACAGCAATGTTTCTCAGTTTGTTTCGACAATTTGCCGAGCTTCTAGACTATATATATATATATATATATATATATATATATATATATATATATATATATATATATATATATATATATATATATATATATATATATATATATATATATATATATATATATATATATATATATATATATATATATATATATATATATATATATATATATATATATATAATCAGCGTATAATTCTAAGTTGTGCGAAAGCCTGTAGTTCTGTGTTGAGGTAATATTACATATCTAGTATTTTGTGAGAGTTTAAAGTGATAAATCGCCTATTTTATTTTCCTAGTTTCTGTTGTGCAGAAGAATTAAATATAAGTCTGTTATATTCTCAAGCTGACGTGTTTCAGTGGAAAGCAGAATAAATTATAATTTCTAGCTTAACTCATGCAGCGATAATAAATTTGATTTAACTGCTTAGACGAGAATATTGTAAAACTAACTTATAACTGCATAGATTCATCACTGAGTATTGACGAAATACGTGTGTATTTCTAATTCATGATGATTGATTTTATGAATATAACTTATTTCACGGGAGGGTTTTAAACGATAAGTCAAGCCTCCGCTTGCAGTTGATAATGTAAGTTATATCCTAGTACATAGTATGTATAGTATTTTATATGCTGTTTTTCTTTATTCAGTGAAACTGGGGTGACCCAACTTTGCCAGCGTTTGAGTACACGAGAAATATCTGTGAAGAACAAAAACACCTTCCTTAAAGACTTGGTGTATAATCTTTACAAGAACTTTAAAGGGTAAATGAAGTAATGGGCCCATCGAGCCTGATTTAACTCTTCCAGAGAAAAACCTCGAGTACATTTCAGCCCTTGTGGCAAGTAAAACATTCCAAATCATTGACCTTCAGACATTTTGACGAACTGTGGGTGTGAACAATAGTTATCTATTGAAAGAATTTACCAACCGGTCATCTTCCTAAATACGGAAAACCTCGTGATTCTGACACTGTGTGCCCGCTAAAAAAAACAACTAATTCTTACCTGAACGGGGTGAAGTGACACTAACTTAAATCTGTAAAGAAAACTATCGAATGAAGTGGACGCTCCCCGGACCCCGTGAATGAAACCACGATCTGCAGAGCTGGGAATCCGCTTCAGCAAAAGATAGACAGATTTAAACGGTGCGACATACAGTGCGCCAGACGGCGAACACCAGCAAGCTATTAGGTAAGAACGTGA
This sequence comes from Oreohelix idahoensis, assembly GCA_024509875.1. Taxonomy (NCBI): domain Eukaryota; kingdom Metazoa; phylum Mollusca; class Gastropoda; order Stylommatophora; family Oreohelicidae; genus Oreohelix; species Oreohelix idahoensis. The sequence goes on along the minus strand of JAMPIV010003135.1, from coordinate 536,765 downwards.
GCCAGGGTACCCTGATGAAAGAACCGAGTGAAAGTAGACTGAGTGAGGTTTTTATGATAACTATTTATTCACCCACTTTGTAATTCCATTTATGCAAATTGCGGCTACTGCAGGTATATTTTTTTCTTAGTGTGACAGGGGCGCTAGGGGTATGCCTCACACCCAAGACCCGTGCACCAAGAAAATTTATAAAGGATCGTTTGACAGGGGTTGCAATTATTGGTTGCTTGCAACCCTCTCAGCAGCAGACTTAACAATTCAAGCAACCCAAAGCCTTATGCAGATCAACATTTAATTCTACCGAACAGAACCGAACACCAAACAAACAATCCAACAAACAATCCAACGAACACCCAGTCAGTGTTCATAGACTGTGTGCTCAAGGCATTTACAGCTTGACTCTTGTGTGTCTTCTTAGTCTGTTCTCACTGGGCGGCTCTCTCAAACATAGACCGGTTTCGCCGCTTGCTACCCCTTTTTATAAGCCCTGGCCTAACCACTCAATTTACTGCGCGCTACGCGTCTTAATCTGCGCCACACAGATAACACCCGCGATTATTGCTCCAGAATGCATGAAAACACAGATTTACACAACTAGAGCAAAAACACAGCTAATTCGTAGGCTTATTATGGCCTTGTAATAAATCTGCTTGAAGATAACGTGACCAAAAGGCACTAAACCACATAGACAACATGACTGCCCAGATGGGGCCAGCGCCGAGAACGACAGACCTCAAGATGGCGCTGTCACATATTCCCCGCCTGATTTTGTTGTCGTCCCGACAACTGCACTAAATCAGGCGCTTCAGTCGTATTCTCCAAATCTGGAGGATCACCTTTTCCTTCACTTCGTCTCAGGTCATTGCTGGTTACTCTAATGCTCGGACTCGCTCTGTCCATTCGTTGGATGATATATGGACCCCCTGTCATTGTGGGAGCACGAACTACAACGTACTCGTCTTCTGACCACATATCACGAATCTCGGATCTCTCAGCGTCGTGCATTCTCTTCTTCACCAATTCTCCGACCTGTAGTGGAGTAGAACACGACAGCTTGTCACATCTCTCTTTCCGGACTGCTGCAAAACTCTGCAACGGTGGCTCTGCTCTTACGTGCGCCCCTCGTAGCCTGGAAACGTGTCCTTCAACGAGTTTTAGATGAGTCTCCTCCTCTAAATGCCGACCACTTTTCCCGGCGCCCTTATGGTGACAGTTGCCACGGCCATCTCTTGGCTTGCACTGTGGCGGCAATGTAGATGTGTTGGTACGCTTAGAGAGGGCGCTCTTTGATGGCAAACCGATATCAAATGGTCCGGGGACCTACAATGGAAACATCGCTTAGGAAGCGGGCCCTGGGGACACTTGGCTGCCATGTGGTTCGAAAGGTCTCCACAGTTGAAGCATCTTATTTTCCTAGGCTTCCTTGGTGCCCTGGGTCGCCTCCTGCTACCCTTACATCCCTGGCCGCCTTTGACTTTCTTCCCTGCAATAAGCGCCTCACACTCCGGTCGACCACCAACCATCTTTATCTTTGAGCCATTCTGCTCCCCTTCTGTAACCTGACTCCCAGCCGCAGAGGGGTCTAGTTTAACGCCTGTGGACATCGATTCTGTACGTGGCCTAGTTCTCTGCATCTAAAACAACGAACTGTCCTGGTACGTCTCTCCTGCTCCTGAGACATCGCATCAATTTTAGCCTCTAATTGAGCCATCTGTGCTCTCAGCCGCTCTACTTCTGCGTTTAATGCATGCGTATCTGACACAGTCTCTGTTCTTGCCACTTCAACACTGGCAACACAAGCCCCCAAAGCTGCTTCGACACTGGCAACACCAGCCCCAGAAGTGGGTTCAGTCTCCAAAAACCGTAGGGCATAGTCCCTCACCGACGTGAACGATGCTGTAGGCTCCTTGATGATCATTTCCTTTGCAAGCTTTCTTAGTAGGTCATCTCTCAGACAAGCAGCAAACTGGTCACGAAGAAAGGATGGCGCCAAGGGAGTGACGTTGTTCTGCTTTTGTGCCCTTACGACACTTTCAAACACCTCGTGAATGCGATGGGAGAATTCCCAAAGAGACTCCCTTGCACCTTGCAGGGTAGAGTAGAACGCGGCCATTACTTCTGGGATGCTCCGACGCTCCCCATACACCCTAAGAATGGAATGTAGCATTGCTTCTGGGTCACCGTCATCAGCCTGAATCCTCAGCTCCCTACGGACACTTGGGGTCACACTGTCAAGAATAACATCTGCCTGGTCCTCTTTACTCATCATCCCTACTCTCCAGGCAGCTCTCACCTCTCTGACATATTCCTCAGCCGTAGGACCCGTGCGCTCCCCAAAGCACCGCACCCTCTTGTGAGTAGGTACCACGATGTACTGCACTCGTTCTGGTTGACGATTTAGCCCTACTACAGGGTCATCCACCTCAGCCACATCTTCGTTATCAGTTCTACTAGCAGCGCGTGTGTTGCGTGCCGCCATCTTGTTGCTAGTAGAATTGACTAGAAATCTTGACAAACTGGATGATCCCGTCCCTCGCCTTGCACTGAACTGGGTGTTCTACTGTTTCGGCTGTTGCTGCTCTGATTGCTGAAGAGTTGCTTCACTGCGTGCTGTCTGTCAATCCTGCCGACGACGCCACTTGTGACAGGGGCGCTAGGGGTATGCCTCACACCCAAGACCCGTGCACCAAGAAAATTTATAAAGGATCGTTTGACAGGGGTTGCAATTATTGGTTGCTTGCAACCCTCTCAGCAGCAGACTTAACAATTCAAGCAACCCAAAGCCTTATGCAGATCAACATTTAATTCTACCGAACAGAACCGAACACCAAACAAACAATCCAACAAACAATCCAACGAACACCCAGTCAGTGTTCATAGACTGTGTGCTCAAGGCATTTACAGCTTGACTCTTGTGTGTCTTCTTAGTCTGTTCTCACTGGGCGGCTCTCTCAAACATAGACCGGTTTCGCCGCTTGCTACCCCTTTTTATAAGCCCTGGCCTAACCACTCAATTTACTGCGCGCTACGCGTCTTAATCTGCGCCACACAGATAACACCCGCGATTATTGCTCCAGAATGCATGAAAACACAGATTTACACAACTAGAGCAAAAACACAGCTAATTCGTAGGCTTATTATGGCCTTGTAATAAATCTGCTTGAAGATAACGTGACCAAAAGGCACTAAACCACATAGACAACATGACTGCCCAGATGGGGTAAGCGCCGAGAACGACAGACCTCAAGATGGCGCTGTCACATTAGGATAGATCATACTACTATCAAAGTCTGTTCATACCTTTAAAAGGGAAAATCAGTAGACTACAGCAGATGTATCCGTGACTCTTTGGGGGCTATCATCTTTTCTTCTAACAGGACTGTGGGCTAAACATCGAGGGAAAGGATCATACTGTGGGTCTAGAATTTCCTGTAGAAAATCATTGACTTTATGACTATTTATATATGTTTGATGTAATTTTATGTGTTGTGATAGAAGTTTATTTTGATAATTAAAACTTCATTTAAACTTAATCAGCGTGTGGGTCAGCTCGTTCTAAAATATCTATATAATCATTTGTTATAGTTTTCCCACGTCTGTACGTCTAACTGTCGTCTTGTATGTGCGTGCACGTGAGTGGTATCTAAATATATATATTAATATATGTGGTCAATAGACTGTCTGACTCCTCTAAATCTGTTGTAGAAGATAGGGCTGATAGAGAGAAGATTCTTGATTTTCAGAGACAGCCTCTATTGATTTCTACCATCTCACTCGTGGAAACCTATTTCTATTATCATCTCTCACTGAACTATCACTTATTCTAATCTATTCAGAAGAGACCAACCCAAGTTTTAATTCCCCTATCAAAAATCTACGACAGAATGGTGGCTCGTTCTCCGGGAATTGAACTCTAGTCTTGAGCAAATACGAATATCAGCTCGTCTGCAGGATTATTTTCTTTATTCTGTTATAGAGTAAGAGTGTGATGTCTTGTGAGTTTTTATATCTTGAAAAAAATAATTTATCCCCTAGACAATCGATCTGTTTATGAGCGTGCTGACCACACAACTAATAATTGTTTTTCCACAGCATTTTGAGTATATACATTTGAGTTACAGGTCGAATTTGTCGGAATATATGTTAATTATTAATTTTGTAATACTAAACGCTGGTAAAGTTTGTGATTGTCTAACAGTCACAGGGTTCTGAAGAAGTAGGTGTTTGAGCTAAGCTAAGGAGTGCGTTCAGACAATTACGTCCTGTTAATTGCCTCCCTTACCCTAACTAAATTCAGGGGTGACCTTGTAGTGGATTAAAAATTAAGGGATTTTTTTTTCCTCCTTAAATTTTTGCAATAATTATTTTGTTTCCACTGTAGCAACTTATTTTTTTGAGTGAGTAATCTTAACTACCATTTATTTGGCGTAGTCGTCTGCATTAGGTGCTTTATTGCCGATTAATAGCAGCGATAGTTAGACACTATATTTTTGGAGGAGGTATCCCAGTATATAAGTATATCATCTTTTTGTTTGGTATTTTCTCGTAAGTGGTAGGAACCAGTGTATCCTTTTCTTAATTTCTTTCTGACTAAGTCTCAGTCACTGACTTATTATGGCAGAAAGGGCAAAGCTTAGGCAGATCCTCAGACAGGAAGCAATTGAAGAGGGACTGGACGGCGAAGATGCAAAAGCTTTTGTCAGGAACGAACTTGAGAGATATGATGTGGAGAGGAAAGCAGCTGAAGCTAAAGAGCAGAGGAAGATGGACGAGGAAATGGAAATCCGCAGGGCGAACGGAAGAGAGAAGGAGAGACAGCATGAGGACAGAGAGAAGGAGAAGGAGAGACAGCATGAGGAAAGAGAGAAGGAGAGACAGCATGAGAAGGAGAGAGAAGAGAGACAGCAGAGTTGGCTCTTAAAACTCTAGAATTCCAAAGCCGTGGTGCTGCCTCTACCTCCAGCAATGGAGAGTCTTCTCTTCATTCTTCCGTAACTGATCCTTCTAGCACTCAATCTACTCACCTCACTGCTATGTCTTTTGCGCTAGAATCTTTCCCTTGTCCTAATGAGAAGATTGACAGGTATCTAGAAAAATTTGAGAAAATTGCAACTCTGTACAGTTTAGAGAGGTCGCGTTGGAATATGAAGCTTTCTCAGGCTTTGAAAAGCAGTGCGTATGATGTTTACGCCAAACTGGAAAGCAGCCAACAAGACAACTATGATGTGTTGAAGAAAGCGTTACTGGAGCGCTTTGAAATGAATGCTCGCAAATTTTTGCAACTGTTTCGCAACAGCAGGAAGGAGAGCTCTGAAACTTTTCAGCAGTTCTCGTCTCGTTTGAAGGGATACTTGACGAAGAGCCTTGAGCTTTCGCAGCTCCCCTCTACCTATGAAGGTCTTGAGGAATTTGTTATAACCGAACAAATGAAGAACACTTTGTCTGCTGATACCCGGAGATTTCTAGCTGAGCAGGGTGCAGAAAAGCTTGAAGACATCTTAGAAAAGTCTGAGCGCTATCAAAATGCGCTGGCTGAACTGCCGGCCACAAAACGTAAAGCGACAGAAGAGCATTTTCGAAAGAATAATCTAGACCAATCTTCTCCTGCTTCTAATCAGAATAACCACAGAGAAACTGGACCTCAAAACCCCTCTCCTGAAAAATCCAAGTTCTACAAAAACAAGTACCCCAACCACAGTAAACAGTCTGATCAACCCGACCGTTCTTCATGGCATCGCAGCCAGCGAGGACAAGGTGACAAAGGGAAAACCCCTGCGCACGGGACTAATGATCAGAGCGAGCACGCCGAACCGAAACGCATAGGATGCTTGTTAACAGTCTCGCAAGGCGGAATTATTGACAGTAATTCCCAACCTGAGGCAGAGAGACCCTCAACGCGAGGTACTGTTATTTTGAACGGTTCTCAAACTTTTTGTATATTTGACACGGGGCTTTCTTATGATTGCATTGTTGCCAGACACCTGGTCAAACCCGGTCAAGAGACAGGAGAGACCGTCAATTTTTGTGGAGTTTCTAAGAGTGATGCACCTACAGCGCTTCCCATCGAATTGGTGGAGATCCACTCTGAGTTTGTCAGAGGCGTGATAAAAGCGGCTGTTATGGATGACCCCATCTACCCAGTCATACTTGGCGGTAGATACGTGTTTATTGGGAAACCGGAAGAGCCGATTGTTGCAGCAGTAACTACAAGAGGGTAAACCAAGAAGGAACGGGAGCCTGCGTCTAATTTGTTACCTATGGAACTTAAAGAAGCGCAACGAAAGGACCCTACTTTGGCACCCTGCTTTAGGAAACTGCCCATGGCTAAGGAACCCAGACAGCACGGAGACATTTTTTCTAAGGATGGCGTACTTTATCGCAGAACGGGCAAGCCTGAACAAGGTTACAATCAGCTCCTAGTACCGAAACAGTACAGAAGCCAAATCCTAGAAATGGGGCTTTTTATTTCCCTTTAGCGAACATATGGGACAGAACGCCACAATCCAACGGATAACCACTAATTATTGGTGGCCAGGAGTAAACACTGATATTATCAGGTATGTCAAATCCTGTGCCCAGTGCCAACGTGTACCACCCAAGCAACGGACATCCTCAGTCTCGTTGGGTGAAATGCCAATAATGGGAATACCATTCGAACGGGTTGTGATCGACATTTTAGGACCCCTAGAAAGGACTAAAAGAAGGAACAGGTTCATCCTCACCTTAGTCGGCACATGCACTATGTGGGCAGAAGCTATCCCGCTAACATGCGCAGATGCCAAGCATGTCGCAGAAGCCCTCGTGCAGATTTCACTCGGTTGGGATTCCCTCAGCAAGTGTTGACGGATAACGGATCCCCATACCGAAACCTGTTGATGGATGAGATCGTTAAGTTCTTGAGGGACCAGCACATCTACACAAAGCCTTACACTCTGGCCAGAAGTGGGTTAGTAGAACGTGCTAACGGAAACCTCAACATGATGTTAAGTAAACTGGCACAAGTGACACCTGACGAGTCGGATCTTTCTATCCCTGCAGCTCTATTTGGCTACAGAGAAACGCCACATGCGTCCACAGGATTTCCGTCAGCCACGCTTTTATTCGGTAGACCCATTAAGGGCCCGCTTGAAGCCTTACTTTGGTCGCTGACAGACCAGAAGGCAGATGAGACAGTAGTCTCAGCCAGTAGATATGTATCGGAATTGAAGGAAAGGCTACAGCTTGGATGGGACCTAGCAACGACTAACTTTAAGCGAGCACGCACAAAGCACGCTAACCGATACAGGAAAGTCGCGAAAGAGAGAGAAATACAAGTAGGAGAGAATTTTTTAGTGTTACTCCTCACCGGGAACAACAAACTGACGATCGGATGGCAAGGGCCGTTTACCGTCCTGAAAAAGATTTCTAAGGCTAACTACCAGATCTCTATTGAAGGAAAGGAGAAGGTTTTCCATTTAAATCTATTAAAGAAATTCTTGGAAAGATCGGTGCCGACCTCCGAACATCTCCTGACGATCGCCAAAAGTGACGAAGATGACGTTAGTGGCAGGGAAATTCCACTGCAATCACACGGAATCTTTCACAAATGTCAAAAGCGGCGACGCTCTTTCAAGCGCGCATGGGAGACATTCCAGAGAAAGGAAACTTTGGGAGCAGACTTCAGTAGGAATTGGAGAGAGACGGAGGGGGGAGATGAGAGGAAAGAGGACAGACACCCTGAAGCTACGGATATAGGAAATTTATTTCCATAACGTAGACATGGAGTGCTTCCATATCTTAAAGGGGGTACGTTCTGTGGCATAGAGATTATTGATCAGTAAATTTTCTATTTTCTTTTCTTTTTATACCCGTTTCCTCTACTTTATTATCGCTCTTTTATTCTTTTCCTGTTTTGTTCGCATTCGTTCGTTTGCGACAAAATTTACTTTCCCATTCTGACTTTACCGTTTTTTTCTCATACACTGGTGACGCATTTATTACATAACGTGTCAGTCTCTGCACGAGACGAAGAGCGTTAGAATGCATTCCGTCAGACACAGAAAGCAGACAGGTGTCTATACTTTTCTCATGACACGGCGCTCTTGAGCTAGATTCTCGACGTAAACGTGTGAGAATGCATTCTGTCAGACATGGGATAGCAGACAGTTGTCTGCATTTCCATCTGACACGTAGCGCTACGAACAGTTTCTTAGCAGTAGGTGTGAACGGCGCGCTCATGCATTGCCCAGGAATGAGAATAGTTAGACGAAGGTGTGATGACGCACTCTTGGCATGTTATGGCCAGTCGCCTGAGTTAACGTAAGTGTTAAGAGAAGGGGAGAGACCGGCGCTATTGCGAGGTTTTGGAAATAGCGTGCATCCTTTGTCAGGGTTTTAAGATATTAACGAGAGTTTTAAACTTTATTTCATTCAGTCCTCAAGATTCGCAGTAGACAGGTCGCTCGTGTAAAGAATAAGCTGTACCGCGAAGTTTCTCAGTTTGTTTCGACAATTTGCCGAGCTTCTAGACTTCATATATATATATATATATATATATATATATATATATATATATATATATATATATATATATATATATATATATATATATATATATATATATATATATATATATATATATATATATATATATATATATATATATATATATATATATATATATATATATATATATATATATATATATATATATATATATATATATAGTGGTGAAGTGAGATGTTATAAATATTTATAGGGGACTTAGTGTACTGACTGAGATCAGCTGTGAAGATATATATATCTAATAAGAGTAGTGTATTATATATAACCTTACTTGCTGCCACATATGTATACCTCAGTCAGAATTATTCTGGAATAGTGTGATGACTACGTTATATGTCTAGGGTATGTGTATGATGAAGTGTAAGTCAAAACAACAACAGACAGATAAACAATTTAATTTATTCCACTACACTTGACAACACTGTGACACTCACATACATAAAACACTCTACAAGGATATCTTAAAGGAGTCACTGATAACTTTTCAAATAACAATATGTATTCATTGCTGTCATGAATGTATATGTGTCCTGATTCAAATACAAAGGGAACCAGGAATCACAATCAATTTTAATTACAAGGTATATGTACAGAATTTATTAATATGATTCATGTAGTGACATATATTATCAATGGTATCCTATGTGTGTCAGTTGTGTAGTGTTAATATGAGGTAATACTGGTTTTGTTTTGTTCAAGCTCTGTTGGTATTTGTCATCATGACTTCAATAGTTTGTCTTTATTGGAACTAGTATTGGAGATGTTCTCAGTTCCTGATATTAAAACAATTTAATTCCCCTCTTAATGTTATTTTTACAATGTCATTTTAAGATGGGGGTACATAATGTTGAGCTCAGCTGTCCACATCAGCTTATCTTGCGTGATGGCGGCAGGAAGAGACTCCTCTGCTCGATTTCTCCCCTGGGCTCTGGAGACACCTCACTGATAGCTAAATGGACCAAGGAGTATGCTGTCCGACTCTGGATTCAGCAAGGCTCTGACCAGGTGCTGCTCAATAACGTCAAGACCACGGTCCCTGTAAACAAGAAGGATGTACCTTCTACTTCATAACTAATTGATACTCTAGTTCTACACTGAGCACAATACATCACAAACATTGAGTTCAGAGCGTTAGGCCAACTGTCAGCTTCATCTGAAATACTTTATACCAGTATTAACCTCCTTAATGGTTACTACGCCTCTGCACTTCCAGCATTATTTCTGTCTAATCAATAATCTAGGTGTCAGTGTACTGTTTGGCCATTCCATGCCGTTTTACTTTCCTCCGACACCTTCTGTTCAGGCTGGAGCATTATAGGCTTTACATCATGTTTGCTACTGAACTACACATATATACAGGCATAAATTAACAATTCACATTCAATTTTCATTAAAAGATACTGAATGTTTCAAGCTTACCACAATTCATGGAAATAAACACAGATACGTTGACTGGCAATGAATTCTGGCACAAATACTGGCACAAATTCCCATCTGCTTATGTTCCAGGCTTTTATTTAGCAAAATATGAGCTGGCTTCAACGCACTGTTGCTTTATCAAGCTTATTTGAACTAGTGGTCTCAAACTAACGCTCATAAGTGATTATATCAGCGAGTCTGGCCAATGGAGCCACGTTTCGACAAGTGTTTGAAAAAATTTTACCTTCCTACGTCTCCCCTAACAACCAAGGATAGCATTTATAGTCCGACTAATCGTGTTTAGCCTTACATATCATTCCAGCCAATCAGTTCAAATGTAACTTGTGGCCCATTTCCCGTACAATGGTGGTTTAAAAAATCTACCACTGAGCGATTCTGATTTTGGGTGTTGTCTGACAGCACCATCATTTTATTTTGGCTATAACTTGTCAATTCCTAGACTATTTGCGTAACGTTTTACATATTCTTTGTCAGCAAGCCCTAAGGAACCCAAATATACAAATTTAAAAGAGCTACGTGGCTGCGTTCAAAATAAGCAATTTCTTTTACCTCATGTTTCGAAGATGTGCTGTCTGGGTACTGTAATGTTTTCAAACGTAAACCCATCTATTGTCATCTTTCCTAATAAGAGTTTTTCAGGATTTAAAAACCTAACTCTGGGAAGGGTAGTGAATTTTATCACTGTCCGTCTGAAAAAAAGTTAGTGCATGTGGCCTTACACGCGTGATAGTAGTAATTGTGTATCGCGCGACGCGTGTTGCATGCGTTCCTGATTTTCAGCCCTCCCTCTCTCTTTCTATTTGAGTCCATCTGTTCGTTCGTTTTGGGTAACGTAGTATAATTAATGTTAGGATTAATTTAGGTCATTACGCATTGTGCCTCTCAATGTTTTTCTCAGAAATGCAATACCCGTTTTAATGTGTTGTGGAAACGCTTGTATTTATGCAGTGGCTTATATTTAACGTGGAAACGTTACAATTTGCAGACGAAGCATAAAACAAAGGGGATTTCGAGTACATTCTTTGTGACAGCACTGTTATTTTACCATTGCTCTTTTCTTTATTAGAATTTATTTGTTAGGCTTTATATTTACCTGATAATTTATATATGTGGATTAGAATATTTCACGACACCTCCCCTCTTAAAACAGACATCCCATGTCAGTCCTTTATTCTATATACACATAGATAAATGTAAGTCAACTTGACTTTACTCTGCTGTGGTGCTATCATGGTTTTATGTAGTTGGGTCCATTCAGAGTAGGCACTACTCTTGAAATCTGCCTCCGACTTCTACAACCAATAATATATTTCGGTTATGTTACTGAACAGCCGCAAGTGTGAGTGCTTGTCTTAATGCTGCTTTGCAACCCGTATTCACCATTTCTCTTCTCTAAATCTGCGCAATGACATGTCCAGAGAACATTATATTTCCCTCAAAATGTACGTTATGAGGAGATAACATATACCTGGTGATAGCAGAGTTTTAGTAGTGGATCCCATAATCTTCTTATTATCCTGTATGAAACATTCGGAATATCCTCAATCAAAGAGGCAACTCAGGGATTCATTACGTTCCTCCGAAATGTTTACATCCAACAATATTGTCTGATCTCAGGTTTTACTGGAATCCGATAGTATCCTTTACTCAGATCCACTTTTGAGAAATATTTAGCTTTATTTAGTCTGGCAAACAGCTGATTTGTATCCGGCAATGGATCCACCTGTCCTTCTGTAATAACATTCAGTCTCCTGTAATCTATACAGAGTCTATGTTCTCCAGAGGGCTTCCTTAAGAGTACAACACCGGAACTATACGAAGATTCACTGTGTGAAATAATTCCTTCCTTCAATAGATAGTCTATCTCTTCCTTCAGAGCTTTCTCCTTAGCAAACGGAATCGAATATGGTTTCATACATACAGGTGTGGGGTCTATCAGTTTCATATCATATTCCAATAGGTTTGTATGCCCTGGTCGGTCTGTTAACACCTCTGCATGATTATTTAGAACCTGTTGCACTCTCTCTTTCTGAGTTTTCGTTAAATGTGTACTGATTTTCACCTGGGCTGCTGTCTCACAGGGGTGTAATGGATATTCAAATGATGAAAGTGGTTCCTTTTTCATCTCCATGGCGATGGACAAGGTCAACAAGTGTGTCTCTTCCTGATGTTCTCTTTCCAAATATTTCTTCAGGAGATTCACATGATAGATTTTTTCTTTCCCCTTCTTATCTATCTTATAATTTGTTCTAGACACCTTCTCTGAAACTGTATATGGACCCTGCCATCCAATTTGTAACTTATTCTGACTCCCGGGCAAAAGAAGCAGTACTTTCTCTCCCACAGCCAAATTTCTGTCTTTCGCCTTCCTGTTATAATAGGCAGCATGTTTCTTCCTGGCTTGTTTCAAATTTTCATTGGCAAGTTTCCAGCCAGTTTTTAAACGAGTGGTCAGCTCATTCACATATTGGTATGAAGATGTAATGTTTTCCTCTGCCTTTTCATCAGTCCACGTTCTTAACAAAGCTACATATGGACCTTTAATTGTGTGGACCTATTTGTCCATGCACCGGTATGGTCTCTTCCACTCGAAGCTTTATAGTGCTGATTTTTCCTCCCAGAATTATCATGCACAAAACGACCGCTACCAATTTTTCTCTTGGGGCTGTCTCCCCACTTAAAATTCTTGATGAGAGATTTCCTCCCTACATCCTCTTCCTCCAGTTTGTTTAAGTCCGATTGAGGGATTTTCGGCTTATCCTGGGGTAAGACATCTCTTTGCACTCTCCGCATAGTGGCCATTGTAAAACAGTTAAGTGAAGCTTGTCCGTGAAAAGGGGCTTCCCATTCCATTTGGTCCACTTTATCAAATCTATTTTTCTTTTTATTATCAGGCCTAATTTTGCCCCGTGGCGTGTCCAGGTCCTGATCAATGTTCCCACTTGTGGGTGTTCCCTCATGTGCTATGCTACACCTTTCTACAAAATTCTCAATGTCCCATCTTGCTTTAGGCCAATAATAATTGTGAGCCACCTTTTGAATGATGGTACCTATCTTCTCATGGTCCCCATCTGGTTTCACATGTAGGCTCCTTATTAAGTCTGCCCTATATCTTTTAGGAAGTACCAGCTGTCCTTGACCTTTGGATCTAGCTCCAGTCTTCCTATACATCAACTTGTTTTTCATGTAAAAATCTCCCTTGCCTGGAGTTGTATGACAAGTTGACAATTTTCTGAAACAAGGCTTGAGTGTTTTATCCCCAGCCTGTGACTTCCTCATCTCTTCTGGAGTGGTATCCAACATAATATCCTCCTCCTGTCTTGAGGTCGACCTGACCTGAAGGGTTGCCATATACACAGGTTTCCTTCTGCAACGGTCAGTGTCATGATTGTCCATCTGACAATTCTTACACCACCTTTTTCCTTGGTTGAAAGATTTTCTTTCATCATATTTCCTTTCATCGAATTGTGGGAATTTATTTTTATTTTCATACCGTGGCCTATCAAACTGGTGCTTACCTTTGTTTTGATCCCTAGGATCAAATTTATTAAAGTTCTGTGGTGCCCTAAAGTTATCCACTTGTTTCTTTTTATTACCTGTTACCTCTGCTTGAGCTGCTTGATACCTTTCAGCAACATTTAGCAACTCACCCAGCCTCTCTGCACCTTGTTCCATGAGAAACTTTCTCAGGTCTGGAGCCATGGACTCTCTTAATTGCTCTATAAGGACCATTTCCTTAAGATCTTGGGTTTTCCCCAGAGACGTCCATTTTTCCAAGTATGTCTCTATTCGTGCAGAAAACTGGTGATAGGTTTCACCTGACAGTAGTTTAGCATTCCTAAATTTTTTCCTATAAAATTCTGCATTCTTTTCATATCTTAACAAAAGAGCCTGCTTTAGCATGTCATAATTTTCCTGATCACCTCTGCTCATTTTTGCAAAAACTTCATAAGCTGCCCCACGAAGTCCTTGAGATAACTTTAAGCTCCACCTTTCTCTCTCTAACCCATACGTGGTAGCTAATAGTTCATACCTATTTAGATAGCTCTCTATATCATCGTCTTTCTCAACAAAATGATCTAAATGAAAATTCATAGCTGAGGTTGAGGCTCCTTGGCTAGCAGTGGCATCAGAGGCAAAGGGACTGGCACCATTTTCAGGAGCATGGCCTTGAAACTCAAACTCCCTTAGTCGTAACTCATGTTCCCTTTGTAATCTTTTATCTTCTGCTTCCCTTTCTGCAGTCAATCTTCTTTCTTCTGCTTCCCTTTCTGCAGTCAATCTTCTGTCTTCTCTTTCTGCTTCCAATTTCTTAGCCTCAGCCTCAATCTGCAACCTCTTAGTCTCAGCCTCAGCCTCAAATTGTAACCTCTTAATTTCCCTTTCAGCCTCTAACTTTCTTTCGGCTTCAAACCTTCTTTCTTCGCGTTCAATAAATTTGTCACATTCCGTAGTGACATAGGCAACCATAACTTGCCCATCTAATCCTAACTCTTTTGCAGTCTGAACAGCAGCAGATCGAAATTTGGCCAGGTCCGCCATTGTCTATCAGGTAAATTTATACAATGTCTAACCAACAATTCAATCTCTAAATATATATCTAATGGACAACACAGGCACCGTGAGCTCAACCTTATTTAATTCCACCCAAGGATACCTTTTAATTCTTATATTCCCTGAAGTGAATTACCCCCAATATTTGTAATAGGTAAAGATTCAAAATCCCGTGAGCGAGCCCCCAATATATGTGGTGAAGTGAGATGTTATAAATATTTATAGGGGACTTAGTGTACTGACTGAGATCAGCTGTGAAGATATATATATCTAATAAGAGTAGTGTATTATATATAACCTTACTTGCTGCCACATATGTATACCTCAGTCAGAATTATTCTGGAATAGTGTGATGACTACGTTATATGTCTAGGGTATGTGTATGATGAAGTGTAAGTCAAAACAACAACAGACAGATAAACAATTTAATTTATTCCACTACACTTGACAACACTGTGACACTCACATACATAAAACACTCTACAAGGATATCTTAAAGGAGTCACTGATAACTTTTCAAATAACAATATGTATTCATTGCTGTCATGAATGTATATGTGTCCTGATTCAAATACAAAGGGAACCAGGAATCACAATCAATTTTAATTACAAGGTATATGTACAGAATTTATTAATATGATTCATGTAGTGACATATATTATCAATGGTATCCTATGTGTGTCAGTTGTGTAGTGTTAATATGAGGTAATACTGGTTTTGTTTTGTTCAAGCTCTGTTGGTATTTGTCATCATGACTTCAATAGTTTGTCTTTATTGGAACTAGTATTGGAGATGTTCTCAGTTCCTGATATTAAAACAATTTAATTCCCCTCTTAATGTTATTTTTACAATGTCATTTTAAGATGGGGGTACATAATGTTGAGCTCAGCTGTCCACATCAGCTTATCTTGCGTGATGGCGGCAGGAAGAGACTCCTCTGCTCGATTTCTCCCCTGGGCTCTGGAGACACCTCACTGATAGCTAAATGGACCAAGGAGTATGCTGTCCGACTCTGGATTCAGCAAGGCTCTGACCAGGTGCTGCTCAATAACGTCAAGACCACGGTCCCTGTAAACAAGAAGGATGTACCTTCTACTTCATAACTAATTGATACTCTAGTTCTACACTGAGCACAATACATCACAAACATTGAGTTCAGAGCGTTAGGCCAACTGTCAGCTTCATCTGAAATACTTTATACCAGTATTAACCTCCTTAATGGTTACTACGCCTCTGCACTTCCAGCATTATTTCTGTCTAATCAATAATCTAGGTGTCAGTGTACTGTTTGGCCATTCCATGCCGTTTTACTTTCCTCCGACACCTTCTGTTCAGGCTGGAGCATTATAGGCTTTACATCATGTTTGCTACTGAACTACACATATATACAGGCATAAATTAACAATTCACATTCAATTTTCATTAAAAGATACTGAATGTTTCAAGCTTACCACAATTCATGGAAATAAACACAGATACGTTGACTGGCAATGAATTCTGGCACAAATACTGGCACAAATTCCCATCTGCTTATGTTCCAGGCTTTTATTTAGCAAAATATGAGCTGGCTTCAACGCACTGTTGCTTTATCAAGCTTATTTGAACTAGTGGTCTCAAACTAACGCTCATAAGTGATTATATCAGCGAGTCTGGCCAATGGAGCCACGTTTCGACAAGTGTTTGAAAAATTTTTACCTTCCTACGTCTCCCCTAACAACCAAGGATAGCATTTATAGTCCGACTAATCGTGTTTAGCCTTACATATCATTCCAGCCAATCAGTTCAAATGTAACTTGTGGCCCATTTCCCGTACAATGGTGGTTTAAAAAATCTACCACTGAGCGATTCTGATTTTGGGTGTTGTCTGACAGCACCATCATTTTATTTTGGCTATAACTTGTCAATTCCTAGACTATTTGCGTAACGTTTTACATATTCTTTGTCAGCAAGCCCTAAGGAACCCAAATATACAAATTTAAAAGAGCTACGTGGCTGCGTTCAAAATATGCAATTTCTTCTACCTCCTGTTTCGAAGATGTGCTGTCTGGGTACTGTAATGTTTTCAAACGTAAACCCATCTATTGTCATCTTTCCTAATAAGAGTTTTTCAGGATTTAAAAACCTAACTCTGGGAAGGGTAGTGAATTTTATCACTGTCCGTCTGAAAAAAAAAGTTAGTGCATGTGGCCTTACACGCGTGATAGTAGTAATTGTGTATCGCGCGACGCGTGTTGCATGCGTTCCTGATTTTCAGCCCTCCCTCTCTCTTTCTATTTGAGTCCATCTGTTCGTTCGTTTTGGGTAACGTAGTATAATTAATGTTAGGATTAATTTAGGTCATTACGCATTGTGCCTCTCAATGTTTTTCTCAGAAATGCAATACCCGTTTTAATGTGTTGTGGAAACGCTTGTATTTATGCAGTGGCTTATATTTAACGTGGAAACGTTACAATTTGCAGACGAAGCATAAAACAAAGGGGATTTCGAGTACATTCTTTGTGACAGCACTGTTATTTTACCATTGCTCTTTTCTTTATTAGAATTTATTTGTTAGGCTTTATATTTACCTGATAATTTATATATGTGGATTAGAATATTTCACGACATATATATATATATATATATATATATATATATATATATATATATATATATATATATATATATATATATATATATATATATATATATATATATATATATATATATATATATATATATATATATAATATATATTATATATATATATATATATATATATATATATATATATATATATATATATATATAGATATATATATATCAGCGTATCTAAGTTGTGCGATAGCCTGTAGTTCTGTGTTGAGGTGATATTACATATCTAGTATTTTGTGAGAGTTTAAAGTGATAAATCGCCTATTTTATTTTCCTAGTTTCTGTTTTGCAGAAGAATTAAATATAAGTCTGTTATCATCTCAAGCTGACGTGTTTCAGTGGAAAGCAGAATAAATTATAATTTCTAATTTAACTCATGCAGCGATAATAAATTTGATTTAACTGCTTAGTCGAGAATATTGTAAAACTAACTTATAACTGCATAGATTCATCACTGGGTATTGACGAAATACGTATGTATTTCTAATTCATGATGATTGATTTTATGAATATAACTTATTTCACGGGAGGGTTTTAAACTATAAGTCAAGCCTCCGCTTGCAGTTGATAATGTAAGTTATATCCTAGTACATAGTATGTATAGTATTTTATATGCTATTTTTCTTTATTCAGTGAAACTGGGGTGAACCAACTTTGCCAGCGTTTGAGTACACGAGAAATATCTGTGAAGAACAAAAACATTTTCCTTGAAGACTTGGTGTATAATCTTTACAAGAACTTTAAAGGGTAAATGAAGCCAAATCCTAGAAATGGGGCACTCTCTTCCCTTTAGCGGACATATGGGACAGAACGCCACAAACCAACGGATAACCACTCATTATTGGTGGCCAGGAGTAAACACTGATATTATCAGGTATGCCAAATAAAAGCGATGAGTGAGAAAAATGAAGAAAAAGAAGGATACTGCCGGAGGGCTGAAGGTGTGAGAGATCACACAAAAGAGCATGTTCAGACGTTTTGTCACAGTTTTGATGATGCATGCAAAAATGTAGATTAATTGTTTACGGATTAACTTCATGAGTGAGTTGCAGGATATATGATTAAAGACAAAGGGAGGATGTCAGTCGTACCCGCGAGCCCAATTCTCAGCTTTTTCAAAATAAAGTTCGTTTATTCGTTCTCTCTCTCTCTCTCTCTCTCCCTCTCTCTCTCTCTCTCTCATTCACACACTCACACACATACAATTAAACATGCACGATAACCTCATCATTTCTGGTACTTTCATGTGTACAAAATTAACAATTAATTCACTCATATCTAAATAGGCACATACATCGCTATCAGCAGCTGCTGTGACAGGCTAATATGACTTTGCTAGAGTAAAAACCTGTCATATAACGAGAATTAAATTCAAAAGCCCCTGTTCTTAACGGAAATTTTATTTATTCAAGTACTTGTGGAAAAATAATGTTACGTGTAAACATCCGATTGTCCATCAGAAGAGCATCTTGATTTTCTGTTGTTTTAATCTGCCAGATAGTTCACAAAATGACTGGGATCTTCAGATACTATTTGATCGGAACTATAATAGATCTTTAGCTGACCCGGAAGTTTTGTTATGATTTCTCTATTTAGTTTTGAAGCCTCCTTATTCTTGGTGCACAAAATGACTTGCTGGGGGAAATAAACGTCTGTAGACATTTGTGACATGTTATAAAAAAATATATTTCATATATCTATTGTCTGTATCTACACTTCTCTTTTACCCAACTTTCATCTACGTACTTTTGTTAACTTAAACCATCCTACATTCTGAGATCTGTCTTTTCTTTCTAATTTAATACGCCTATTTTATTTTCTGTTCGCTATTTCCTTTGATGAGAGTTTACCAGAGACCTATTAGCTAACGTGAGCTGTATTATTTTACACTAGCGATCGAAGATCGTTGTGATAGGATCAGACAACGATCAAGGTGGAGATAATTTTGGAACCAAGGGAGCCAAAATTTTATTACTCCCCGTGTAAAATGGTCGCTGGTAAGTAATTAAACCACGGTCAGAACGAGTAGATCAAAAGACCTTGCTCGCTAGAAGACGAGCAGAGACGAAGGAAACTCACACTGATTAGCGAATTGCCGATGCCTGATCTTATCTCCTTTCCGTCAAGGATATCTCTCTAAGTTTTACTGTGTTACAGTGGATAGCAGAATAAATAATAATTTCTAGCTAAACTCTTCCAGCTATAATAAAAATTTAATTAACTGCTAGTAACCAGTCAGATGATATTGTAACCTACTAGTAATTGCGATTCATCATGAGTATTGACGAACTATGTATTTATTTCTAATTAATGATGACTGATTTTTTTAAAAATGACTAGAATTTATTTCACGGGAGCTTTAAACGATAAGACAAGCTCTAAGCTTGTAAGTTGATAATTTGAAGTATATAACCGAAGTGGATGAATATATTATATTTTACGCTGGGTAAGGATAGGATTGTGAATAATACTATATTATGTTTAGTATTTGAGTTTTTCTCCCTATACAGTATTTGGGTCAAACCCTAAACCGTACCAGCGGCTTCCATATGACACTGAGAATAACTTTATCAAAGAACATTCTGATATAATATCGGGGGATTTTTTTTGGTGACTTGTCCGGTCTCGTGTTTTACACCCAGAAAGAGACAGAGTACCAACCCTAAGAATATTAAGAATAAATTGTAACTGGATTCATAAATATCCAGATTTCTTTCCCAAGTGCATATACCTTCAGCCAGTTGAAGTGACAAAATCAATCATTGACATTACCTGTATAACGACCACTGTGTTGTGAAGAAGATCGATCCTGAACAGATTTTCTTTAACTGACACTTGATTTAACGATTGAAGATGCCAAGCTACTGTACCCTGTGAACATTAGATCTCATAATTATTTTACTACCTGGACAAAAATTGAAGTGACATTTATCAGCATCCTACTGTCAGCCGTGAATCAAGCGTTTCCCAACATTTTGATTAATTAATCTTTGGAGAAACTGGGGCTTGATTCGCCAAGAACACCAACCTTGGATGGGCTGGGTGTACCTTAACAATTGTTCCAAATGTTGTGAAAAGAGCCTATTGAGGTAAGAGAGAGACTGATTTGTGATCACAGGTTGTCAGAGCAAGAGAATGCAGGTGGAATAATTCTTTCATAGTATAACCCATGTACTAACTTTGTATTTTATGTGCAAGTTTTGCTAATGCTGTCCCTTGCAGAATAGATTTACGTATAAACTCTGTTCTTTATTGTAGAGGGAAATCCTAGACCATAGCGTAAAAACCTTTGACTTCTTTGGGGTTAACAACATTTCTCCTAACGGGATTTTATCTCAACAGAGGGAGGGAGGATTAAACCTATGAGTCTAACTCTTTAATTAATTCATTAACCTATGTGCATTGTATTTGATTTTGATATTCAAAGACATTGTTGTGTTGTAGTTTCTTTATGATAAATAAAATTTTCAAAACTTTCTTTACGTGTGTTGGTCAGCTTGTCACAAAATATCCATATTCCATTGATGTAGTTTTTACGTCTGTGCGTCTAACTGTCGTCACTTATGTGTGTGTGTATGTGAGTGGTTGTGATATATATATATTAATATATATATATATTCTAGTAGACTGTCTGACTAACTAAGTTCTGTTGTAGAAATAGGCTGAACGAGAGAAGCTTCTCGATTTCAGGGACAGACTCTAACTAGTTTCCACCATCTCACTCGTGAAAATCTATTTTCTTTACATTACCTCTCACTGAGCTATCACCTGTTCTAATCTATTTAGAAGGGACCAATCTATGTCTTAATTCCCCTATCAAAATATACGACAACATTAAGTGTGCGTAAAAATATATCTCTAAACACTTGCATACACGGACACATATTTAAACAATTTTGCTCTAATTGTCTCTTCATCAGATACAATCCACTTAGGTGGTGACAGTGAGAATAGTTATCAACATTTTCTTCACTTTTTTAAAAATTCCCGTATTAACAACCAAAATATTTGTTTAACAACCGATGTTACACTGTGGTAAAGTGGGATGTTATAAATATTTATAGGGGACTTAGTGTACTGACTGAGATCAGCTGTGAAGGTATCTGTATCTATTAAGTGTGGTGTATTACAGATGACCTTACTTGCTACCACATTTATACCTCAGTCAGAATTATTCTGGATTATTGTGATGACTACGTTAAATGTCTAGGGTTATGAAAATGATGAAGTGTAAGTCACAACAACAACAGACAGATAAACAATTTAATTTATTTCACAACACTTTACAACACTGTGACACTCACACACATATAACACTCTATAAGACTATCTTAAGTGAGTCAAGTGTTTAAGTTTAAAAATATTTGTATTAATTCTTTCAATAATGGGTATCCTGATTCAACTACACAGTGAACCAGGAATCACAATCAAATGTAATTACAAGTAGTATGTACACAGTTTATATATATGAACTTTGTATTGACATATTTTATTTTTATTATTCTATGTGTGTAATTTGTGCAGTAGTAATATGAGGTAATACTGGTTTTGTTCAAGCCTGGTTGTTGTTTTTCATCATGACTTCAAGTGTTTGATTATCGTGGAAATAGTATTGGGAAAAGTTCACAGTTCCTGTCATTTGAACCAATTAATTGTCCCTCTGTGTTTAATAAAATGTCAATTTTTGAGGGGGCACATAATGTTGAGCTACTCTGGCCACAGAAGCTTATCTTTCGTGATGGCGGCAGGAAAAGACTCCTCTGCTCGATTGCTTCACTGTGTTCTGGAGACACCTCACTGGTCGCTATCTGGACCAAGGAGTATGCTGTCAGCCTCTGGATTCAGCAAAACTCAGACCAGGTGCTGCTTCAGTAACTTAGGACCACAGTCCCTGAAACAAGAAGGTTGTACCTCCTACTTCAGATCTAATTTATAATCTATTTCCACACTGAACACAATACATAACAAACACTGAGTTCAGAGCGGTAGGCCAACTGCTAGCTTCATCTGAAACAATTTACACCAGTATACTCTTCCCTAATGGTTACTACGCCTCTGCAATTCCAGCATTATTTCCTTCTAGTCAATAAGATAGGTGTCAGTGTACTATTTGGCAATTCCATGCCGTTTTCTTTTCTCCGACATGTTCTGTTCAGGTTGGAGCACTATCTAGGCCTTGCCTCATGTTCGCTACTGAACCACGCACATATACAGATATAAATTATCAATTTACATTCAATTTTCATTAAAAAGATATCGAATATGTCAAGCTTACCACAATTCATGGAAATAATACACAGATATGTTGACTGGCGATGAATATGGCACAAATTCCGATCTGCCTCTGTCCCAGACTTTTATTTAGAAAAATATGATCTGGATCTCAACGCACTATTTCTTAGTAAGTTTATTTTAAAATGTGGCACTGAACTGACGCTCTTAATTGACTATATTGGCGGGTCTAACCAATCGGGCCATGTTTACACAGCTTTTCCAAAAAAAAGTACCCCTACTCACGTTTCCCTAACAACAAAAAATTAGTATTTGTAGTCCGACTAATCGTGTTTAGCCTTACATTTACTTCTATCCAATCAAATAGGATTTTACATGGTGGCTCATTTCCCGTAAAATAGTGGTTTCAAAACATGCCACTGTGCGATTATTTTTTGGTGTTGTCTGACACCCTCACTATTTTCTTTAGGCTATAATTTGTTAATTCCTAGACTATTTGCGTAACACTTAACATATTCTTTGTCAGCAAGTCCTAAGGAACCCAAATATATAAGTTTAATGGGGCTAAGGGGCTGCGTTCAAAATATGCATTTTCTTCTACCTCCCGTTCACTTCGATACGATGTGGTGTCTGGGTACTGTCAGGCTTTCAGACATAAAACAGTATAATGTCATGTTTCCTAATAAGCGTTTTTCAGGTTTTTAAACCTAACTCTCGTATCGGTAGTGTTTTTTATCACGGTCTATTTGAATAAAAGTTAGTGCCTAGCTCAAGGTTTTCTTAGAAATACAGTACACGTTTTATTGTAGAAAGCGTGTAGTGATGCAGTAGGCTTTACTATCAACGTGAAACGTTACAATTTGCAGACGAAGTAGAAAACAAGGGGGATTTTTGTACGCCATTGTGACAGCACTGTACTTTTACCATTTCTCTTTCCTTTTATTGAATTTATGTGTTAGGCTTTACATTTACCTTTTAATTTATATATGTAGATTTAGAATGTTTCACGACATACACAAAGTCGGAATATGTTTTCTATTCACAGAGAGATGTTATTGTCGCATGCACACCATCCTTTGCGAATTTTTCTTTGGTGAGTGTTACTATTTTCGGGAGAGTATTACAAAACCAAAATATTTGTTTTACATCCGATATTAAACAAAGTCTGAAATATGCACGCCGTTCACATGGCGCATGCACACCAACCTTTGCGCACTTTTCTTTGGCGAGTGTTACTAATTTTGTGAGCGTTACAAACGGAAAGAATGACAGAATGAGCTGGAAAACTATATATTTGGATTGAGAGAATAGAAACCATAACAAGGTTTAAAAGCCTTTCATGAGAGATACTTAACCGCAAGTAATTTGTTATTATTTTTAATAATTTAATTTTATTATTTCAGCTGATGCTTAGAACTGTTGGCCCTCTCCTAACATGTCTGTTTACTTATTGAGTGACGTACTGCGGAACACTTGCTCTTTACAGGACCCTGACTGAAACATGGTGCATTAATTTAATCTAACTTTGAATAACTCCTGCTAATTTCTGTTCGTGGCGGTATTCCAAGTCGTGGCGGTATTCCAATACAGGAATACCCCGCTTAGCCCTACTCAGTGTTGCGCTGTATGCTACAGGGTTGTTTAATTTTGGTGGCGTCTTGTTTGTTTTCAATGAAAGTTTGAAAGCCCATATACATTAGCAAATTAATGTTCGAACAATCTTCCGAGAGCGACCATTAAAATGCGCATACCGGCACGCAGCCAGTCGGTACCAATCACGAGTACGCCCGCATCCAGTCAGCGCTCTCCAAGTGCGGTAGCGATTGCAATTGCGAGTCAGCTGATACAGAGAACTGTCTTCAACACTGATGCAGGCTTCCTGCAAGGGGACCAGCTGCAGTGGTAGCTCTATGCTCCATAAGGACCGCAAAAGCAAATGAACGAGTGAATATTTACCCTGCAGGCCGCTGTTAAGTTTACCGCTCCATTTTATAGGAACGTACACTGAACGCTAATCGGGGCATTCCTGCGAACGCTTTGTCTGATGATTCGTTTATAAGAACCAACACTTTGTCGCATTCGTTAAATTTCCCCAAAACATTTTCACAAAAGCCATACCATGGACATTCCGCACGTCCACTACTGTCAACATCAACTTTTTTTTTTGTGTGTGCTTGTTTGTTAACTCTATGTGCACTTGTAATATAACGTGCTTATCTTTGCCGTGTACAATTTTGACTACGCCATCTTGTCATTGTTTATATCATTTACTGCATAGAATACTTGTTTTTTCTTTTGCGAACTGCAGAATTGTGAAACCCTCCATGCTTTTCAGCATCGTGGTAAAGACTTAAGATAAGCTTGGGGTCAGTGAGAAATCTCGAACAGTAGTTCACATAATAAAAGTAAGGTTAGAACTTACAGGAAAGTTTGTGTGTTAACATAACATAACAATGAATCCAGACTTTAAAACTGTCGCTATGATTTGTATTCCTATAGTAAAAAGTTATTCAGTGTCATTAATTCCTAACTTATATGCGATCAAACAAACAAAAATATTTGTAATACTGAGAGAAAAACAAATAGCAGCGGAAAAAGAGGTGATGAAAACACGCTGGCGTTGGGCATAACACACGCTGAGGAAAGCAGCTGATAGCATTACAAGATAGTCTTTCTTCTGGTTCCTCAGAGTGAGAGAAATAGTAGAAAGACCTACAGCACAAGGAGACGGAAATCGGATACAAGCATGAAAGTGGTGAATAAAATACGGAAAGAACTTGAACAAATTGAACTGGGTGAGAAGTTTTAGCGGTGTGAATTTGCTGAAGTCCTATGCTTTACAGGATGCTGAAGCTTATTGAATGAATGAAGGAAAACAGAACTTGTTACAGTGTGACCGCTTGGCATACACTACCATTAATACGTGTTAAAAACCACATACAATGAGAATAACAACGTTAAAAGCAGTTAAGACATTTTGCACAAAACACAGTATCATGAAAAGTTCACGGCTTTGAGAGAAGCTGTCCCAGAACAACAAAATAGTAAATGCATGTTTTTGAATGGAAAGTTTTGTGAGAAGTTGCTAATCTGGGTTTTTTCCGTTGTTAGAATGAGAGACGTGTGGAAAAAGTCGAAAAGCTGAGGAAACGTGTGCAAATGTAGATGTTTTGTACCGTGTGAAAAATAAAGCATCGTGTGAAAATTGGCGGGGAAAAAGAGTGGGCTGTATAAATAGGAGAGAAATGCGAGAAAGGGCATGATTCCAGGATTTATAATTCCAATGATTCCATGATATTAGACCAGAGGATTTTACAGATAGTGATAGGAGAACTGCGTCTTCGAGATTATCAAGACCAGTTTATATTTTCTTCTGTTGGATACATTTTCATGTTGGATATATCTTTTTCATTTTTGGATACTCACTACTTTGTGTAAGCAAGAAAACAAGTACTTCACCAATGTGACAATAACATTGCTGTTCTAATGACGTTAATAAACTATATTTTATTCTTCTACATTGCTGAGTTTTCTTTGGAATATTACAGTGGATTACTTTGACAAACCATTATACGAGGTTGCTTTTCACTAAACCTAAAAGGGTACGAACGAATACTGGGAAGAAGAATAAACTAAGGTCAAGAATTTCCATATCGGGCGGACATGCCTGTAACGACTTGAACCAAAACGTACAAGAGTTAGCTCACGTCAAAATATTTACCTGCGCACAACACCATTAACTGAACTGACCCCGGCCACACACGTATTATATTGATGCTGTAACCAGCTCGGTTACACTACTTACAACTTGGCGCTGTGACCAGCCCTTTTCGTTAGTGGAAACCTACTCATTTTGGCGCGCGAACAGCCACTTTTTTTAGTGATAGCAGACAGGCCTAATCACTATTAATCACTATCATGGATCCACAAGCGTTGCAACAGCAGCTTGATCAGCAACAATTACTGCTACAACAGCAACAACAACAAAATGTAATAAATATACAGCAACAGCAACAATCAGCTCTACCAAGTAACACACCCCTTCCAGACGACGCAGAGCCAGCTATGATTGCTCTACAAAAAAGTACGGAAACTTTGGGTAATGTTGACCATTTCGCCAAGTACTAGCAGGTCCGAACTGTCGTAACTCCATTTGCTGGGGATGCCAAGTCTTTTAGAAAATGGCTAGTGGACATGGACAAATTTGCTTCTCTTATAAACGCTGCATGTGATGAGGACCGCAAAAGAATAATTTCCTTTCTTCAGATTCTTTGGTGACCGATTTTCTCCGTCGTAGATCTAAATCATATCCCAATGAGACCTTTGATTCACTGAGGAAAGAGCTTGTACAACGCTATAGGGATATAATCGATGGACAACATGCTTGGACTTTACTTCGCAAAATACACCAAGAAAGACACGAACCAGTACAATTCTATGCCGATCGATTAATCAACTTGGCTGAAGATGCTTTTCTAGAGTGGAATATCCCTTCCCAAGAGCTAGAAAGACATTTAGTTGGTATTTTTATTGACGGATTACACGCAGATAACCTTAAACTCCATCTTCTTAGAAAGGATACAAAGACCATTACAGAGACCATTCAAATAGCGGTGACTGAAGAAAATGTTCGTAAAAGGTTCCAGCAACGAAATGGCAAGTGTTGCATACATACTTTTGAATGCACAGATTACAAATGTCGATATGTCTATTTAATATGGAAAATATATTGTTGTATTTAATTGGGTACGAAAATGCTTTCTTTTGTAAAGCCAGATAATCCATGTTTGATTCATACGTTTGATTATATGGATAATCTCCCTTGATATTGATCGGGCGTAAGAATACTTATATTTTGGCATTCATCATTTGTCATAGCCAGAAAATAGATTGATCGTTCTTAGAATGTTTATGACCTGAATTCATATGTATTACATATTATTAGTGCAAGTAGATTCAGTCCTATATTGTATATTTTGTATGGGTAGGCAGGACTATATTCTTTATGCCGCTCTAGCGGAGGTATTGGTTGTCTTGGCGAGTCGTGATGAGTTCCGATATTGCCGCCTACAATGGCTGGTCACGCATTTCCAGGGTTGGTTCTTTCTAGAGTGGAAAATGATTTATGAAGTGATTTCTTCAGTAGGAGATTGTGTTTCTACAAGATTATAGTGTTAGAGACTCTCCTCATGTACTGTATTATGTACTATTCGGACTCAAGGTAAATCCACACCCTTTTGACGATCTCCTTATGGTTAGACCTAGAGGAAGCAACGTATTTTCGTGCATCGTTGGTCGTTTAACTAGATATTGTTGTAGATGACAGGTTCCATCAGCGCTTATGTCTTCAAGAAGTAACCTTCTGACAAAGGGGCTGTATGGTAACTCTGGAAAGTTATACTTATTCAAGTTTTGAATCAACTTTGGCTGATGATTATTCTTCTGCTGGGCGAGTGAGCGAAAGCTCAGGGAAGGAGGCCATTTTTGTATTCCTGTCATCATTATAGATCACTGTCCAGAGAACGGGTCGTGTATCTTACTATTCGGACAGTGGCATGGAGATCTCATTTATATGAAAACCCCTTATCGTGGTTTCACAGTATGATATAAACATTGAATATAAGCAACCTAAGAACTTAGCAAGGGAAAGAAGGTTCGTCCATCGAACTCTTCAGTTGTTTACCGATCCGCCTTTACTGACGCGTTCAGTCAGATAGGGGATGCGGCCATAATGTATAACAACATTGAATGCTGTTTTGTACCACCCATTATATTTGAATGTTCCATGACATGGGATCTACTATTCATGCCTGAAGATTGATGTGTCAACATGTACTTATGATCTATTCGTTCTGTCCCAGTATGTGCGTCTGAATAAACTGTATGAAAAGATTCCAGCAGTCTGCATTGGTGCCTTATAGACATGAGTGAATGAGTGCTTTAGATTGGTCAAGATACGAACATTCCATCATTCGCGTTTATAACACTGTGGTGAAGTGGGATGTTATAAATATTTATAGGGGACTTAGTGTACTGACTGAGATCAGCTGTGAAGGTATCTATATCTATTAAGAGTAGTGTATTATAGATAACCTTACTTGCTACCACATATCTATATATCTCAGTCAGAATTATTCTGGAATAATGTGATGACTACGTTATGTGTCTAGGGTATGTGTATGATGAAGTGTAAGTCACAACAACAGACAGATAAACAATTTAATTTAATCCACTACTCTTGACAACACTGTGACACTCACATACATATAACACTCTATGAGAATATCTTAAAGGAGTCACTGATAACTTTTCAAATAACAATATGTATTCATTGCTATCATACAGGTATATGTGTCCTGATTCAAATACAAAGGAACCAGGAATCACAATCAATTTTAATTACAAGTATATG
The DNA here is from genome assembly GCA_024509875.1 of Oreohelix idahoensis. NCBI lineage: Eukaryota > Metazoa > Mollusca > Gastropoda > Stylommatophora > Oreohelicidae > Oreohelix > Oreohelix idahoensis. The sequence continues at coordinate 507,949 of JAMPIV010003135.1, read as the reverse complement.
TACAGAATTTATCAATATGAATATTGTAGTGACATATATTATTAAAAATATCCTATGTGTGTCAGTTGTGTAGTAGTAATATGAGGTAATACTGGTTTTGTTTTGTTCAAGCTCTGTTGGTATTTGTCATCATGACTTCAATAGTTTGTCTTTAGGGACTAGTATTGGAGATGTTCTCAGTTCCTGATATTAAGACAATTAAATTCCCCTCTTAATGTTATTTTTACAAAGTCATTTCAAGATGAGGGGACATAATGTTGAGCTCAGCTGGCCAAATCAGCTTATCTTGCGTGATGGCGGCAGGAAAGGACTCCTCTGCTCGAATTCTCCCCTGGGCTCAGGAGACACCTCACTGATAGCTAAATGGACCAAGGAGTATGCTGTCCGACTCTGGATTCAGCAAAGCTCTGACCAGGTGCAGCTCAATACCATCAAGACCACGGTCCCACAATTCATAGAATAAACACAGATACGTTGATTAGCAATGAATTCTGGCACATTTACTGGCACAAATTCCCATCTGCTTATGTTCCAGGCTTTTATTTAGCAAAAATATGAGCTGGCTTCAACGCACTGTTGCTTTATCAAGCTTATTTAAACAAGTGGTTTCGAACTAACGCTCCTAAGTGATTATATCAGCGAGTCTGGCCAATCGAGCCACGTTTCGACAAGTGTTTGAAAAAATGTTACCTTCCTACGTCTCCCTAACAACCAAGATAGTATTTATAGCCCGACCAATCGTGGTTAGTCTTTCATTTGTTGCGCTCCAATCAATTTGGAGTTTACATGGTAGGCTATTTCTGTAACGTAAGGTTTTTTCAAACACGTTATAAAAAAATTTTATGAGCAGAAATGATTTCATGTTGTCAGGCATCCCCACTATTTTATTTTGGTTATAATTTATTAATTCCTGGACTATTTGCGTAACGTTTTACATATTCTTGGTCAGCAAGCCCTAAGGAACCCAAATATCCAAATTTAAAAGAGCTACGTGGCTGCGTTCAAAATATGCAATTTCTTCTACCTCCTGTTTCGAAGATGTGCTGTCTGGGTACTGTAATGTTTTCAAACGTAAACCCATCTATTGTCATCTTTCCTTATAAGCGTTTTTCAGGATTTTAAAACCTAACTCTGGGATGGGTAATGTATTTTATCACTGTCCGTCTGAAAAAAGTTAGTGCATGTAGCCTTACACGCGTGATAGTAGTAATTGTGTATCGCGCGACGCGTGTTTAATTTTGCATGCGTTCCCGATTTCATTCGCCCCTCTCTCTCTTTCTACTTGAGTCCATCTGTTCGTTCGTTTTGGTAACGTAATATAATTAATGTTAGGATTAATTTAGGTCATTACGCAGGGTGCCTCTCAATGTTTTTCCAAGAAATACAGCACACGTTTCATTGAAGAAAGCGGGTAATAATACAGTAAGTTTTTACTATCAACGTGAAAGCGTTACAATTTGCAGACGAAGCAGAAAACAAGGGGGATTTCGAGTACATTCTTTGTGACAGCACTGTTATTTTACCATTGCTCTTTTCTTTATTAATTTTATTTGTTAGGCTTCATATTTACCTAATAATTTATATATGTGGATTAGAATATTCCACGACATCTCCCCTCTTAAAACAGACATTATATGTCAGTCCTTTATTCTATATACACATAGAGAAATTTATTATTAGTTCTGGGGTTTACGGTGATTCTCATCACACGGATGGCGGCTTAAAAAATCCGCTCCCAAATTGGTTTTTCCAGATATATACTCAATGCTAAAATTATATGGAGCCAAAAGTAAAGACCATCGGAGTAACCTGGAGTTCTCATGCCTAGCCTGTGCTAGAAACGATAAAGGTTTGTGGTCTGTTTGCAACTTAAATGCCTTCCCATATAGATAAATATTGAATTTCTTTATCGCCCATATTACTGCAAGACATTCTTTTTCGCTAGTTGAGTAGTTGATTTCAGCTTTATTCAACTTTCTGCTAGCATATGCCACTGGGCTTAATTCCCCATCCAATGCATCAGATCTCTGTAGTAGAGTTGCTCCTAGCCCAATATTACTGGCATCCGTCCTTACAATGAATTCTTGACTTAAGTCAGGTAATTTCAAAATGGGTTTACTTGTGAGCTTTTCCTTCAATTCTTGGTAAGTCATTTCACATTGTGGTGTCCATGTAATGCGATCTGGATGTCCTTTACGTGTCAATTCAGTTAACGGTGCACATATGGAATTAAAGTTTTTGATATACTTCTGGTAGAAACCACATAATGAGACAAAGGATCTCACGTCCTTCTTGGTTTGTGGTCTCGGGGCTTTCTGTAGTTTCTCTAAATTCTTTGGGTCAGGGGTCATGTTTCCCTGATAAACTGTGTGTCCCAAAAATTCCAATTCTTTACATCCAACGCAACATTTGGTTGGTCGGGCTGTTAAATTTGCCTCCCTAAGTCGATCAAACAGCATGTTCAGAGAGTCAATGTGCTCCTCAAATGTTTCTGTTGCTATAAGGATATCATCCATAAAATTTGTTATACAGGGATTATTCAGAGGATCCAATAATTTTCTCATCATTCTAGAGAAGACACTAGGCGCATTCTTCAATCCAAATGGCAATCTATTAAACTCATAGTGTCCTTCTGAGGTACTAAAAGCTAGGTATGGTCTAACCTCAGGCTTTACTGGAATCTGATAGTATCCTTTACTCAGATCCACTTTTGAGAAATATTTAGCTTTATTTAGCCTGGCAAACAGCTGATTTGTATCCGGCAATGGATCCACCTGTCCTTCTGTAATAGCATTCAGTCTCCTGTAATCTATACAGAGTCTATGTTCTCCAGAGGGCTTCCTTAAGAGTACAACACCGGAACTATACGAAGACTCACTGTGCGAAATAATTCCTTCCTTCAACAGATAGTCTATCTCTTCCTTCAAAGCTTTCTCCTTAGCAAACGGAATCGAATATGGTTTCATACAGACAGGTGTGGGGTCTATCAGTTTCATATCATATTCCAATAGGTTTGTATGCCCTGGTCGGTCTGTTAACACCTCTGCATGATTATTTAGAACCTGTTGCACTCTCTCTTTCTGAGTTTTCGTTAAATGTGTACTGATTTTCACCTGTGCTGCTGTCTCACAGGGGTGTAATGGATATTCAAATGATGAAAGTGGTTCCTTTTTCATCTCCATGGCGATGGACAAGGTCAACAAGTGTGTCTCTTCCTGATGTTCTCTTTCCAAATATTTCTTCAGGAGATTCACATGATAGATTTTTTCTTTCCCCTTCTTATCTATCTTATAATTTGTTCTAGACACGTTCTCTAGAACTGTATATGGACCCTGCCATCCAATTTGTAACTTATTCTGACTCCCGGGCAAAAGAAGCAGTACCTTCTCTCCCACAGCCAAATCTCTGTCTTTCGCCTTCCTGTTATAATAGGCAGCATGTTTCTTCCTGGCTTGTTTCAAATTTTCATTGGCAAGTTTCAAGCCAGTTTTTAAACGAGTGGTCAGCTCATTCACATATTGGTATGAAGATGTAATGTTTTCCTCTGCCTTTTCATCAGTCCACGTTCTTAACAAAGCTACATATGGACCTTTAATTGTGTGGACCTATTTGTCCATGCACCGGTATGGTCTCTTCCACTCGAAGCTCTATAGTGATGATTTTTCTTCCCAGAATTATCATTCATAAAACGACCGCTACCAATTCTTTTCCTGGGGCTTTCTCCCCACTTAAAATTCTTGATGAGAGATTTCCTCTCTACATCCTCTTCCTCCAGTTTGTTTAAGTCCGATTGAGGGATTTTCGGCTTATCCGGGGGTAAGACATCTTTTTGCACTCTCCGCATAGTGGCCATTGTAAAACAGTTAAGTGAAGCTTGTCCGTGAAAAGGGGCTTCCCATTCCATTTGGTCCACTTTTTCAAATTTATATCTCTTTTTATTATCAGGCCTAATTTTGCCCCGTGGCGTGTCCAGGTCCTGATCAATGTTCCCACTTGTGGGTGTTCCCTCATGTGCTATGCTACACCTTTCTACAAAATTCTCAATGTCCCATCTTGCTTTGGGCCAATAATAATTGTGAGCCACCTTTTGAATGATGGTACCTATCTTCTCATGGTCCCCATCTGGTTTCACATGTAGGCTCCTTATTAAGTCTGCCCTATATCTTTTAGGAAGTACCAGCTGTCCGTGACCTTTGGATCTAGCTCCAGTCTTCCTATACATCAACTTGTTTTTCATGTAAAAATCTCCCTTGCCTGGAGTAGTATAACAAGTTGACAATTTTCTGAAACAAGGCTTGAGTGTTTTATCCCCAGCCTGTGCCTTCCTCATCTCTTCTGGAGTGGTATCTAACATAATATCCTCCTCCTGTCTTGAGGTCGACCTGACCTGAAGGGTTGCCATATACACAGGTTTCCTTCTGCAACGGTCAGTGTCATGATTGTCCATCTGACAATTCTTACACCACCTTTTTCCTTGGTTGAAAGATTTTCTTTCATCATATTTCCTTTCATCGAATTGTGGGAATTTATTTTTATTTTCATACCGTGGCCTATCAAACTGGTGCTTACTTTGTTTTGATCTCTAGGATCAAATTTATTAAAGTTCTGTGGTGCCCTAAAGTTATCCACTTGTTTCTTTTTATTACCTGTTACCTCTGCTTGAGCTGCTTGATACCTTTCAGCAACATTTAGCAACTCACCCAGCCTCTCTGCACCTTGTTCCATGAGAAACTTTCTCAGGTCTGGAGCCATAGACTCTCTTAATTGCTCTATAAGGACCATTTCCTTAAGATCTTGGGTTTTCCCCAGAGAAGTCCATTTCTCCAAGTATGTCTCTATTCGTGCAGAGAACTGGTGATAGGTTTCACCTGACAGTAGTTTAGCATTCCTAAATTTTGTCCTATAAAACTCTGCATTCTTTTCATATCTTAACAAAAGAGCCTGCTTTAGCATGTCATAATTTTCCTGATCACCTCTGCTCATTTTTGCAAAAACTTCATAAGCTGCCCCACGAAGTCCCTGAGATAACTTTAAGCTCCACCTTTCTCTCTCTAACCCATATGTGGTAGCTAATAGTTCATACCTATTTATATAGCTCTCAATATCATCGTCTTTCTCAACAAAATGATCTAAATGAAAGTTCATAGCTGAGGTTGAGGCTCCCTGAGTAACCGTAGCATCAGAGGCAAAGGGACTGGCACCATTTTCAGGAGCATGGCCTTGAAACTCAAACTCCCTTAGTCGTAATTCATGTTCCCTTTGTAATCTTTTCTCCTCCTTTTCTGCTTCCCTCTCTGCAGCTAATCTCTTCTCTTCTCTTTCAGCAGCTAATTTCTTCTCTTCTCTTTCTGCAGCTAATCTTTTGTCTTCTCTTTCTGCTTCCAATTTCTTAGCCTCAGCCTCAGCCTCAATCTGCAACCTCTTAATTTCTTTTTCAGCCTCTAACTTTCTTTCGGCTTCAAACCTTCTTTCTTCGCGTTCAATAAATTTGTCACATTCCGTCGTGACATAGGCAACCATAACTTGCCCATCTAATCCTAACTCTTTTGCCGTCTGAACAGCAGCAGATCGAAATTTGGCCAGGTCCGCCATTGTCTATCAAGTAAATTTATACAATGTCTAACCAACAATTCAATCTCTAATGGACAACACAGGCACCGTGAGCTCAACCTTATTTAATTCCACCCAAGGATACCTTTTAATTCTTATATTCCCTGAAGTGAATTACCCCCAATATTTTTAATAGGGAAAGATTCAAAATCCCAAGAGCGAGACCCCAATATATGTGGTGAAGTGGGATGTTATAAATATTTATAGGGGACTTAGTGTACTGACTGAGATCAGCTGTGAAGGTATCTATATCTATTAAGAGTAGTGTATTATAGATAACCTTACTTGCTACCACATATCTATATATCTCAGTCAGAATTATTCTGGAATAATGTGATGACTACGTTATGTGTCTAGGGTATGTGTATGATGAAGTGTAAGTCACAACAACAACAGACAGATAAACAATTTAATTTAATCCACTACTCTTGACAACACTGTGACACTCACATACATATAACACTCTATGAGAATATCTTAAAGGAGTCACTGATAACTTTTCAAATAACAATATGTATTCATTGCTATCATACAGGTATATGTGTCCTGATTCAAATACAAAGGAACCAGGAATCACAATCAATTTTAATTACAAGTATATGTACAGAATTTATCAATATGAATATTGTAGTGACATATATTATTAAAAATATCCTATGTGTGTCAGTTGTGTAGTAGTAATATGAGGTAATACTGGTTTTGTTTTGTTCAAGCTCTGTTGGTATTTGTCATCATGACTTCAATAGTTTGTCTTTAGGGACTAGTATTGGAGATGTTCTCAGTTCCTGATATTAAGACAATTAAATTCCCCTCTTAATGTTATTTTTACAAAGTCATTTCAAGATGAGGGGACATAATGTTGAGCTCAGCTGGCCAAATCAGCTTATCTTGCGTGATGGCGGCAGGAAAGGACTCCTCTGCTCGAATTCTCCCCTGGGCTCAGGAGACACCTCACTGATAGCTAAATGGACCAAGGAGTATGCTGTCCGACTCTGGATTCAGCAAAGCTCTGACCAGGTGCAGCTCAATACCATCAAGACCACGGTCCCACAATTCATAGAATAAACACAGATACGTTGATTAGCAATGAATTCTGGCACATTTACTGGCACAAATTCCCATCTGCTTATGTTCCAGGCTTTTATTTAGCAAAAATATGAGCTGGCTTCAACGCACTGTTGCTTTATCAAGCTTATTTAAACAAGTGGTTTCGAACTAACGCTCCTAAGTGATTATATCAGCGAGTCTGGCCAATCGAGCCACGTTTCGACAAGTGTTTGAAAAAATGTTACCTTCCTACGTCTCCCTAACAACCAAGATAGTATTTATAGCCCGACCAATCGTGGTTAGTCTTTCATTTGTTGCGCTCCAATCAATTTGGAGTTTACATGGTAGGCTATTTCTGTAACGTAAGGTTTTTTTCAAACACGTTATAAAAAAATTTTATGAGCAGAAATGATTTCATGTTGTCAGGCATCCCCACTATTTTATTTTGGTTATAATTTATTAATTCCTGGACTATTTGCGTAACGTTTTCAGGATTTTAAAACCTAACTCTGGGATGGGTAATGTATTTTATCACTGTCCGTCTGAAAAAAGTTAGTGCATGTAGCCTTACACGCGTGATAGTAGTAATTGTGTATCGCGCGACGCGTGTTTAATTTTGCATGCGTTCCCGATTTCATTCGCCCCTCTCTCTCTTTCTACTTGAGTCCATCTGTTCGTTCGTTTTGGTAACGTAATATAATTAATGTTAGGATTAATTTAGGTCATTACGCAGGGTGCCTCTCAATGTTTTTCCAAGAAATACAGCACACGTTTCATTGAAGAAAGCGGGTAATAATACAGTAAGTTTTTACTATCAACGTGAAAGCGTTACAATTTGCAGACGAAGCAGAAAACAAGGGGGATTTCGAGTACATTCTTTGTGACAGCACTGTTATTTTATCATTGCTCTTTTCTTTATTAATTTTATTTGTTAGGCTTCATATTTACCTAATAATTTATATATGTGGATTAGAATATTCCACGACAAACACTCTACACTCTCACTCCATATTTACACCATCCTGCGTCGGTTGAAGTGACCAAGTTAAGGGCCTGCTCCTCCTGGAGCCTCAGAGGGAAACTACTTCTTACAGCTGCCTTTGCCTTCCCTAACTCAGGACTAGAGTGAGTTACCCATTTACAGTACCCTGGGTAGACTGGAGCATGCCTGGTATCAAGCAACACAGGGACATTGTACAAGTCCCGTTCCCACTTTTTACAGTGGTGAGCCAGATTCCTGGGTCCAGCCTTCGCAGTCTTGTTATTGAGAGTCATTTACAGTTACAAGAACGTTTGTTTGACCACATCAACACCAGTATGACAGCTATACAGTCGATGTCAGCTTGACCTATCCTATCCAGCGTAACTAGGTCAGCGTTTGTTGACATTTTTTGTTTCGTTGGACATTGGCCATAGAACATACAGCGTTACACAGCAAGTTTGTTTGGAAAAGACAGCATTACACATCAGTGTTGGAGCATATATTTGACAGTGTTTGCGAAATGTACAGTGCAACTGAAGCGAGGAGTCTTACTTGTGATTCTTAGGAACAGTAAACAGTGGATTCTCCTGCACTGCCATAGTTTGTGTTGAACTTTAATGATTTAGGCCAGAATTAATTATTTAATAAAGTACCATACTACTGTACCATTATTCAGTACAACTGAGCCTTTTCCGCAACACATTCTATCTGCAACACATTACATTGCATTATATTATAAGTTTATGCTACATGTACATTTATGTTTACATGTTTATATGTGATATTTGTTTGTACTCTGCGGGTTGTTGTTTTGGTTGGGCGGTGTCACACAACAGAGTATCCCACGTAATAGAGGGTCTGATGTGTGCGTTTCTATAGGTGCAATTTTCTTGATTGAAAATTTGCTGCGACAGCTGTTGCTATTAGTGTTAGCTGTGAAGACTGTACTCATTGTTGTTTTTGTAATATTCCTCTGTTCTTTAGTTTGTTTTGATTTGTTTGTAATTTGTTGGTCTACCCTTTTCTATTTTTGATTTCTATACACAATTTATATTTATACACTGTGGCGTTATTTGTCTTGTTATCTTATTGCAGTTGTCATCACAGATTCTGTGATCATTTTCTTTGATTTTTCCTATTTAATTTAATTTGATTTCTGCAAATGTTCTCATATGGTCTTTTCTTGTTTGTCCTTTGTGAATGTCTTGAGTTGACATATGATATATGAGGTATAGTTGAATACACATATATTATAGTACAGACCAGTACTTATGATCATTGATTACACTAAGAAAGTGTACAAGACCTTTGTAAGGTTTGTCTCCCACAGTGTTTGGGATAGAAAATATTATTTTCCACAGGTACTCAAGTGATCATTGATTACATTAAGGAAGTATACAAGACCTTTGTAAGGCTTGTCTCCCACAGTGTTTGGGATATACAGATATTGTTTTCCACAGGTACTCAAGTTATCATTGGTTAGATTATAAACAAAATAACCATACAAGTTTTTCACTAAGACTAAGTCTATAGTATAGACTTGTCTCCCATGAAAGTGAAATAAGGTAATTTATTTACTTTTTCAGGTTTCTGATTTAATAAGACAGGATGTCTACATTAGATTACTTTATTACACAATTGAAATCCCTTGATAAGACTGGCAAAGAATTAGAAGAATGGACAACTGCTCAATTCTCTATGGTATTGAAGACAGAATAAAAAAGATTAGAAGCTGCTGCTGAGGAAAGAAAAGCTGCTGCAGAAGAGAGAAAACTTCAAATAGAAGAAAAAAGATTAGAAGCTGCTGCTGAGGAAAGAAAAGCTGCTGCAGAGGAGAGAAAGCTTCAAAAAGAAGAAAAAAGATTAGAAGCTGCTGCTGCTGAACAAAAAAGATTAGACAGAGAAGCTGCTGCTGAAAATAAAAAATTTGAAGCTGAACAAAAGAAATTGCAGATGCAGGTAGAAGAAAGGAGATTTGAGGCTGAACAGAAAAGATTAGACAGAGAAACTGAACAGAAAAGATTAGACAGGGAAGCTGAAGAAAGAAAAGCAATAAGAGAACATGAATTTGAGTTAGAGAAATTAAAATTAACAAATATGAGTAATGTTAATCAAGCACCTGGTGGTAATAGTAAACCCTTTAGTGACCAATACGTTACGGCACACCCGGACGTAACTCTTAGCAACACTAAGATTAAAGAGGGTATGCCGGTTGCTTCAGCAACACAATACAATCCCAAGTACCCACACAACTTTCAGGGAGCTCAAAATAAATTTGACAAAAGGGTTAATTGGCGTAATCATCAAAACCAAGGTAACCAACCAAATCAGGGTTCTTCTTCTAAATTCTGGAAACGGGTTGACAGTCCTCGATACAGGGGTGGCCATAACTATAGAAATTTCCGTAGAGGAAGTAATAATAGAAATTACCAGGGTGTTCCTTCTTGGACACAACGGGATCAATCCTACAGGGATTCTCACTATAATGAGCATGATGATTATAATGATGAACATTATGACTCAAACCCAAACAGGGGTTATAACAGAGGGAATAATAATTACAGAGGCAACAATAATCGAGGTAGATCACAACACAAAAGACATGGTAAATCTCATTACCAGGCTAACTCTGCACAACAAGAGTTTCATGAAGCCGGTAAGCAAACCAATGATAAGATAGACTCTAGTAATGTGGGATGTTCTGCTTTCGATTTTGACAGAGCATTTCAGTGTTCCCAATGCAAAACATTATTCGAGCCAACCACAGTTTCGACTTTAAGCTGTGGTCATCCTCTTCCCGCTCTCCCTGCGTCAGTCGCGCATGATGGAAGAGGGGCTCTTAAATTAAATAATGGTTTAGTAGATGGTACTCCGGTCTCAATTCTCTTTGATTCCGGGTGCACCACCATTGGAGTGAGGCAGTCACTCATAGATTCTTCTCGAGCCACTGGCAAAATAATCAAATGCATAACATTTGGTGGCACATTGGAGAAGTACTCCACTGCCATTATCAACATTTCTACTCCCTTCTTTACAGGAGATGTGCACGCATGTCTTCTGCCGAATCCGATCGCTGATCGTATCGTCGGTCGCATTGATGGTGCGAAAGAATGCACTCCGCAACAAATTGCCGAGTGGGAAAGTGATAATATGCATACTGCAAATGCTGTAGTCACTAGAGCTCAAGCTCTAAACATGCCGCAATCTTCGCCTTCTGGCGATAATGATGACCAGAACCAAGGTGATCCCTTGGAGATTTCGCATGATTCCTTTATAAAACAGCAGGAAGATGATCCTACTCTAAAGAAATTCTTTACTCTAGCAAAAGAAGGTGATCCGAATAAGGACACGAATCGTAAATCTTGGATTACGATGAAGAATGAGGTACTTGTACGTATGGTACAAGACTCCGCTAAGTCCATTCATTCTCAAATTCTTGTGCCCAAAAATATGAGAGTTAAAATCTTACAGCACGCTCATGATTCTCAGTGTGCTGGGCATATGGGTTTTTCCCGTACTAAATCTAGAGTTCTTGCGTCTTTCTTTTGGCCGTTTGTGAACAAGGACATACAGATCTATTGTCGATCCTGTAGGCTATGTCAGGAAGTTAAATCCAAAGGTCCACGCCATGCTGCACCTATTCAGGCTGCAGATATTCCAATTCGACCATTTCAAAAAATGGCGATAGACATCATTGGTCCATTTAAGACAAAGTCTGCTAGAGGACACCAATATATCTTGACGTGTGTTGATATGTGCACACGTTGGCCAGAGGCTATCCCTCTGAAGAGCATAACTACTGCTGATATTGCAGATGCTCTTTGGCTTATATTCTCTCGTCTGGGATTTCCAGGAGAAATATTGTCAGACCATGGTACCCAACTCGTATCGGATACCATGTCTCAAGTGATGTCAACTCTTAAGATAGAAAGATTTCTGAGTAGTATTTATCATCCTATGTCCAATGGCATGGTAGAGCGTCTTAATAGAACTCTGAAAAACCTATTAGCTAAGATAACTGAGGATCATCCTCAGGATTGGGACAGGGTTTTACCCGCGGCTCTCTTTGCATACAGAGAGGTCGCCAATGAACATACAGGATTTTCTCCCTATGAACTTGTCTTTGGCGCGAAACCGCGAGGTCCTATGTCTCTACTTCATGATCTCATAACTGCTGATAATATTGTCGATGACACAAAATCCTCTTATGAATATGTCATTGCACTTAGACACAAGATTATTGAAGCATGCAAATTGGCAACTGCTTCTTCTGAATTTGCGAAACAGAAGGCAAGGCAATTTGCCAATAAGACCAGACGCTTGCGACAACTCTGTCCAGGTGACAAAGTATTGGTCCTGCTACCTTGTAGAGAAAACAGACTCCTTATTTCTTGGAAAGGTCCGTACGATGTAATATCAAAAGTTTCCGATGTCGACTATATTGTCGATACTGATGGGAAGCATAAGACCTTCCACATCAACATGCTCACGGAATTCCACGAACGTCCGGATTATTTACAACCTGTTTTCCAGGCAACGGACGATTCACCAGTCCCACATGGACATTGCTCATCACTGTCAGTAATACAGGATGAGGAAACGAGTTTCTCAGATGTGAATCTCCCTTTTCCAATGATTCCGCTTCATTCTAATGAGTCATGGAAAGATGTTGCGATTTCTCCCGAATTATCTCCAGGAGAACAGAAACAAGTTTCTGCTATGTTACAACAATTTCAGGATGTCCTTACTGACATTACTGGTCGAACTAATGTCATTGAACACGACATTATTCTTACTGACCATAATCCTATAAGAGTCAGACCGTATCCTATCCCGATACATTTTCAAGCACAGGTAGAAAAAGAGTTGGATGAAATGATAGAGTTGGAAATAATTGAACCATCCACATCAGCATATTCTTCACCGATGGTTATCGTGCGGAAAAAAGACAACAACATACGTCTTTGCGTTGATTATCGCAAATTGAACCAAGTGACGAAATTTGATGCTGAACCTATGCCTTTACTTGAAGAGCTACTTACTAAACTATCGAATTCTCATTTCTTTACTAAACTCGATTTGTCTAAGGGATATTGGCAAGTTCCACTATCCGAACACGCCAAACCATTTACTGCTTTTTCGACGCCAAGGGGTCTATTCCAATGGAATTTCATGCCTTTCGGCCTTATGAATGCCCCAGCGACATTCGTACGCATGATGCGTCGAATCCTATCTCATCGCTCAGATGTCATTGCATATCTTGATGACATCTGTCTTTTCAGTGATACTTGGAACGATCACTATAATGGGATAAATGAACTATTGTCTATCTTACGCGAGCATAACCTGACAGCGAAACCATCTAAAGCATTTATTGGTTTTAGCGAAATATCTTTCTTAGGTCACCGGGTTGGTCATGGTTTCCTAAAAACAGAAGACCATAATACAAGTAAGATACTTAACATTTCTATGCCTAAGACTAAAAAGCAAGTGCGAAGTCTCTTAGGTCTGATACAATTTTATGGACGATTCATTCCGAATCTGTCCTCAATTATGTCACCTCTTTCTTCTTTGTTAAAGAAAGGGTCTCCTAATATAGTCAATTGGACTCAAGAATGTCAATCCTCTTTGGATAAGGTTAAAACGGTGTTTACTACTTCACCTATCTTGGTGTTACCTACTAAAGATAAGACATTTATTCTTCGTAGTGACGCTTCATCCACTGGGATTGGAGCGGCACTAATGCAAGAGTACTCTGGAACTCTGCATCCAGTGATGTATATTTCTCGAAAACTTAATGCCGCACAGAGAAATTACTCGGTCCTAGACCGTCAATTATTGGCTATGGTTTTGTCAATCCTTAAACTTCAAAGATTTCTTCTTGGCGCGCATTTTATTGTGGAGACTGACCAGAAAGCTCTTACAGCTATTCAGACTAAAAATCTGAAGAGCGCGAGATCAACGCGATACGCGATTGCTCTTCAGCCTTTTCATTTTTTGGTGCGAGCTATCCGTGGTTCAGAAAATGTGATGGCGGATATTTTATCGAGATGCCCACATGATTCCACTTAACTGTCAGATCTTGAGATTTCTAACATGTCTGACTTTACTACAGTTTTTCCTATGTTAAAGTATGTACTTATATGTAATATATCATACATTGTCTGTATCACTACTTAGCGGTGCATTGATGTATATTCACCGCAGGTTTTTGATATTTTTCTTATTTGGTGATCATAATGTTAAGATACCTAAGATGAACTATTGTACAAATTGTGGCATTGCCAGTATTGTGTTATGCGATGGTGACACCTCTCTGGAGATATTTATACTCAGAGAAAAAAATTTTCTCTGAATTCTGAGATAGATTCTCATTGGTCGTGCTATATGACGACTTTGCCTTACATTAGGCGTTACATTTGTTTGGAATGCTTATCATCTGCGCATTGTTATTCGTGCGTTGGGAGCCTATTGTATGTTGCTCCTGGATGTATTTCAAAAAAAAAATGTACCATTTTTTTCCTCGGGGGGTGTGGTAATCTGTTGCATACATATTTTTGAATGCACAGATTACAAATGTCGATATGTCTATTTAATATGGAAAATATATTGTTGTATTTAATTGGGTACGAAAATGCTTTCTTTTGTAAAGCCAGATAATCCATGTTTGATTCATACGTTTGATTATATGGATAATCTCCCTTGATATTGATCGGGCGTAAGAATACTTATATTTTGGCATTCATCATTTGTCATAGCCAGAAAATAGATTGATCGTTCTTAGAATGTTTATGGCCTGAATTCATATGTATTACATATTATTAGTGCAAGTAGATTCAGTCCTATATTGTATATTTTGTATGGGTAGGCAGGACTATATTCTTTATGCCGCTCTAGCGGAGGTATTGGTTGTCTTGGCGAGTCGTGATGAGTTCCGATATTGCCGCCTACAATGGCTGGTCACGCATTTCCAGGGTTGGTTCTTTCTAGAGTGGAAAATGCTTTATGAAGTGATTTCTTCCGTAGGAGATTGTGTTTCTACAAGATTATAGTGTTAGAGACTCTCCTCATGTACTGTATTATGTACTATTCGGACTCAAGGTAAATCCACACCCTTTTGACGATCTCCTTATGGTTAGACCTATAGGAAGCAACGTATTTTCGTGCATCGTTGGTCGTTTAACTAGATATTGTTGTAGATGACAGGTTCCATCAGCGCTTATGTCTTCAAGAAGTAACCTTCTGACAAAGGGACTGTATGGTAACTCTGGAAAGTTATACTTATTCAAGTTTTGAATCAACTTTGGCTGATGATTATTCTTCTGCTGGGCGAGTGAGCGAAAGCTCAGGGAAGGAGGCCATTTTTGTATTCCTGTCATCATTATAGATCACTGTCCAGAGAACGGGTCGTATATCTTACTATTCAGACAGTGGCATGGAGATCTCATTTATATGAAAACCCCTTATCGTGGTTTCACAGTATGATATAAACATTGAATATAAGCAACCTAAGAACTTAGCAAGGGAAAGAAGGTTCGTCCATCGAGCTCTTCAGTTGTTTACCGATCCGCCTTTACTGACGCGTTCAGTCAGATAGGGGATGCGGCCATAATGTATAACAACATTGAATGCTGTTTTGTACCACCCATTATATTTGAATGTTCCATGACATGGGATCTACTATTCATGCCTGAAGATTGATGTGTCAACATGTACTTATGATCTATTCGTTCTGTCTCAGTATGTGCGTCTGAATAAACTGTATGAAAAGATTCCAGCAGTCTGCATTGGTGCCTTATAGACATGAGTGAATGAGTGCTTTAGATTGGTCAAGATACGAACATTCCATCATTCGCGTTTATAACACTCTACACTCTCACTCCATATTTACACCATCCTGCGTCGGTTGAATTGACCAAGTTAAGGGCCTGCTCCTCCTGGAGCCTCAGAGGGAAACTACTTCTTACAGCTGCCTTTGCCTTCCCTAACTCAGGACTAGAGTGAGTTACCCATTTACAGTACCGCTGGGTAGACTGGAGCATGCCTGGTATCAAGCAACACAGTGACATTGTACAAGTCCCGTTCCCACTTTTTACAGCAGGGAACCAAAACTTGACCATTCCGACGAATTCCACGAGCCGATGGAAATATGCCACTCAAGACCACATGGGAGTAGGAACAACTCCCACAGAGTCCATTCAAATTACAATCATCCCAACCAACATGCAGGACAGTCTCATTCTCATCGGCAACCCAGAACACATCAACAGAAAGTGCACCAGGTTACTGCCCTTACTTGTTTTATTTGCAAACGCCGAGGACATACTTCTTACGAATGTACACAAAAACAGTTACAATCAATACAGAGCACATCCGCATCAGTATGATAACCACTCACCACGTTATTATTATGCAAATGGTGATCAACACAGACCGAACCCACAACGAAATCACGCCTTCAACCTAAGCCAGCCCAGATCTTACAACCAAGGTCAGGAAAACGCTTATGTCAGCCGATAAATGGGACCATTCGGTATGATCACAACAGACATAACTTTAACAACAGTTATGAACAAAGGTCCTACACCACCAAATACAAACCTCAACATCATAGTACCGATTGCAAACCACCGCTAACAGAAATCAATCACATAAATTTATCACCTGATCCCAGTTCATGCTTAATATCCATCAATAACAAAAATTACAGAGCTCTGATAGATACTGGAGCCACCATTAGCTTGATGAGAGAGCAAATATAACTACAGATAAAAAACATGTCAGATTTGCACCTTCGAAAACATATATGGCTTCTGTGACTTGCCAACAGTTAAAATCGATAGGAACTGCTTATGTGACATTTCAGATCAGACATCAAAAACTTATTCATCCTTTTATAATTACAAGATGCATGTCTCGAAATTTCATATTAGGACGTTTTTTTTTTTTTTTTTTTTTTCGTACGCCCGCTAATACTCGAGGCGAGATCTCAGGTTATTACTATGTCTAACCTGACATTGATTTTACGTGAGTATCCCTTTTTACTTGTACAGAGACAGGTGTCCCTCGCCATTCAGGCAAATACTCTCCGATTTCGGAGGTACCCATTGCAGCTGGGTCGGCTCAGGAGCCGCCAATCCCTGGTCGACAACACTCCTTCAAATGTCATCGCCAGGTCTCGAGTTAATCCAGTCCAATTCCCGGTCGACGAAAAATCCTCAAATGCCGTCGCCCGGGTTTGATCCTGAATCGCCCGGTCGCCAGAGCGGTGTTGTAACCACTACGCTAGCGCGGCTCCTTATATTAGGACGTGATTTCTTGAATAAACATCAGGCAAGAATTTACTTTGATGTACACAAAATAAAGATAAATGGCGAATATATTATGCTGCAAGATGACATTCATATCGCATCATTAGTTCGACTTACATCGCCAGTGACATTACAACCAAACTCTCTTACTATAGTAAAAGGTCGTATTAAAGGATCCCAATACTTCAGTCCAGGACACACAATTGAAGTACAACCTTTAACAGACAATGCAATTAACGATGGTCCCCACATCAGTATCACAGAAGGAATCGTA
This sequence comes from Oreohelix idahoensis, assembly GCA_024509875.1. Classification (NCBI taxonomy): domain Eukaryota; kingdom Metazoa; phylum Mollusca; class Gastropoda; order Stylommatophora; family Oreohelicidae; genus Oreohelix; species Oreohelix idahoensis. Next base: position 490,725 of record JAMPIV010003135.1, on the reverse strand, counting down.
GAAGTTACCACCACCCGTGATTTTCCTGTAATGATTTTAAATACCCCAGGGAAGGCGACATCAGTTGCACGCGGTGCAATTATAGCGCAAGTAAAATTTGTAAACACAAATACAACAGACAAGGTTCAACATTTTCCGACCCCCACCACCAAGAAAGAAACACAGACTGATGATCTGAGTCACCCTTCTCCATTCAATTTTCCTCGTCACACCCAACAATTTCTCCCACGCCCTGACACGAACTCTGAAAAATCACAGCGCCGGGATACATGTCCTGTTACCAAACATTTAGTTTACGTTCTGTACAAACCGTATGGAAGGAGATTCCACTGTTAAGCAGAACACAGCTATTATAAGGATAACATGGATGTAAATACTGGTAAACATACAAATTACACACGCCGAACAAACGAACAGTGTAACCTTTCACCTGCCTACCCAGATAAACATGCGCGTAAATACCACAATATTCACTGCCTTACAGAGGTGCAGAAGGGAAAACCTACAATTGATTATGACTTGAATTATGCGGATATCGTAGATCAAGAAATAGTTATTGAAGCCTACCGTAATCCTCTAACACTAGCACACTTACCGGCTTATAAGACAAATGACAGAACTTCTCCAAGTAAATTGTCACACTTAGCGGCTTATAAGACAAATGACAGAACTTCTCCAAGTAAATTTTACGCTTATACGAGAAAACAGCGGGCAGGAAATAGAAAGGCTTATCACGGGAACAGATTTGGCACTGAGAGATATTATTCAGAATTTGATAATGACAGCTTACATCACAGGAAATGCAGAAGTTTTCATGAGATTAATCTTGTGACACACGTTACTCCCAGATACCATCGCTTAATTAATATGAAAAACCAGCGACGTAACCAACTAGTGCATACCCAGATAAACACACAGGGAAACAAATCTTCAATAAATCAACGACAGCTAAATCCACAGTACTGCCGTAGTGGTAGAGACAGCAAAACTTACAATCAACGCTTCAACACCGAACCACAGCAAGAAAGCAGTTCTCAAGGAATATCCACTACAACTGATGTGCACAAGAATAGGGAAGACAGGCTGACAAAATTACTTAAAACCTTGCATGCAGAGGAACCTCATGTCAATAGGCATCAACAGTTTGTCACCAAACACCAACATATGTTTGCCATCAATGACATGGAACTAGATCGCACATCTACAGTCCACATGGATATAAACACCACAACTGATGTTCCAGTGCACCTCAAACCTCACCACACTCCCCTTAAGAACCGTGCGTTAGTGGAGAAATCTATAAATGAGATGCTTGAAGCTGGCATTATAGAAAGATCAAGATCTCAATGGTCATCCTCCATTGTCATCGTCACAAAGAAAGACGGCAGCCACCGTTTCTGCTGCGATTATCGTGCACTTAACAAAATAACGAAAACGATATCATACCCACTCCCCAGGATGGATGATATACTGGCGACGCTTGGAAATTCCAAATGGTTTAAAACATTAGATGCACGATCCGGTTTCTGGTGCATCCCAATGTCACCAGAGGCAAAGGAAAAATCTACATTTTGTACGCATGTCGGTTCCTTTGCATGGAATGTGATGCCCTTTGGACTTAAAAGAAGCCCCGCTACTTATATGTCCCTCATGGATGAGGTCTTGAAAGGATTCCAGCCCTTTGCCTTGGCATACATGGATGATATCTTAGTCCATACGCCAGGTACAATACAAGAACATCTGAAAAGGGTTGAACAAATCTTTGATCGCCTGAAATATCATCACATAAAGTTGAAACTGTCGAAATGTGAATTCCTAAAACAGGAAACAAAATACTAGGTTTCATTATTATTGGCAGTGGAATTCGCCCTGACGACGAGAAATTACGAGCAATCAGGGACATGCCACGCCCTACAACTGTGAGACACGTACGAGGTTTTCTTGGATGTTGTAGTTATTACAGACGCCACATCGTCAACTTCTCCAAGGTGGCGGAGCCATTAGTAGCCCTAACTAAGAAATATGCCAGGTTTAGACGCACGGATCAATGTCAGCAAGCATTTGATTACCTAAAAAATGCACTCACAACCATTCCAATGTTGGCACACCCTGATACCACCAAACCTATGATCCTATACACAGACGCTTTTGATAACGCTGTAGGAGCTTGTCTTGTCCAACCAAACCATTCTGATGAAATCCCTATTATCCCAAATGTTCCCAAGGAAAAGCCAATTGCCTTCCTGTCACACGCATTAAGTAAGTCCCAAAAGCGTTGGACTACAACAGAAAAGGAAGCATTTGCCATCCATTATGGTATGCAGAAACTGTATTTTTACATCCGCGGAACAAAAGTTAACATCAGAACAGATCACCAACCCCTTGTTAGTTGGTTGACGAAGACATCCGAACAACCAAAGAATCTTCAAACTTAGGCGATGAATGTGCAGAACTATGACACTACCATAGAATACATTGCCGGAACCCTCAATACATGTGCTGACTTGCTTCCCAGAATTCCATATCCTGACAACCAGACACAGAGTAACGAAAATGAAGCAGCTGCAACGGACATAAATGACAATACTAGACAAATAAATGTCATAAATTCAAACCGAATTGCCGATCAATCGGACACTCACACAGACACTGATCGATTGTCAGAAGAGAATCGAACTGACAATTTTGACATCCTACAGGAACAAATGAAAGACCCGGAAGTCGTAAAACTAATGAAACAGATTCAAGAAACACCAGCAAAAGTCATGGATTTTACCATCTTTCCTCATGACCAAGCATTCTATCATATTGACTCCAAACAAGATGGAAGATTACAGAAATATATTCCCCATCATTTAATACCTGACATCCTCATCCACTTCCACGATGAAAATGGACACCTGGGACGAGATAAAACGATAGACGTCATTAAGAAACGGTATTACTGGCAAACCATGTATAAAGATATAATTGATTACGTTGCCACTTGTAAGATCTGCAAAAGAAGAAATATAAAGGTGAACAAATACCCATTACAAAAAATGCAACCCTCCAACTATCCCATGGAAACTGTCAGTTTAGACATCTCTGGACCATACCCCCTAACACTGTCAGGAAACAGGTACTTGTTGCATATTGTAAACAAGTACTCTGTTTGGCCGGAGAGTTTCCATATGAAAGATGTGACTTCTACAACTGTCACCGATTTCTTTTTGCAAGAATTTCTACCTAGACATAGTTGTGCTAGAAGAGTCATCACGGACAATGGAAAACAGTTCGTTGGCAATCCTTTTAAATCAACATTACAAAAGTTAAACATCAAACACACCACAACTAGCTTCTATCACCCGCAGAGTAACGAAAGAAACGAAAGAATGCATTCAACCCTTCATGATATTCTATCCAAACACATCGAAGGCAACGATCAATATTGGGATATATACATTAAACAGGCCTTAGAAGCAATACGAGTAAATATTAACTACACAACTGGTTTCTCGCCATTTTGCCTACTTTACGGCAGGGAGCCAGTATTTCCTATGGACAACCTTCTCCAACCACAACGCAAATATATGGGAGAGGACCCGATAGCTGTCATCTTACAACAAAAGCATGCAGCACATCAAATTGCGAACAAAAATGCAGAAAAAGCTTTCCGGAAGAAACAGTGTACACACGATAAAAACACAAAACTGGAACAGTTTCAAATCGGAGATCTAGTTTACTTCAAAAAGCACGTTCGACATTCTAAATTTGACGACAAATGGATCGATGGTTTCAAAATCTTAGAACAGACTACACCAACAAATTTGATCCTGTGGCACGAAGAAAGACAGATCAGGACGAAAGCCCACATTTCACAAATCAAGAAAGATAATCATCGTCCTGTTTCCCAGCCTATTCTCACTAATACCAGACCGATTCGCAAAACCACCCTCCTCCCCCCCCACATCATCCTCTACATCTGATGTGTCACATTGCGACGGTGAACACTCAAACCCCTCTCTTCACCCCACGCACGATGCTATCGACAGACTACGTAGATGTCGCGACGCTTCTACGAGTGAAGATGACATCCCTTCGTAGGAGCTACGTGAGAGAATTCAAGCCCGAAATCTTCGAGTTCAAGCAGATAATTACCAATCGTTGTCCAGTGATAGCAACACATCTTTAAATGCAGAAAAACAACAACAGACTCTACAAGATGCCGACACCCATATAGATACACCACAACCTTCCGATACAGAGTTATCACCTGCCTCATTAACGGAACGGAATGCTCCCGTTCCTACTTCCACACAACGAGATGAGTCAGACCTTGACACTGACGAACACCAAGATGATAACGAAGATAACAACGAGCAAATCGACGATAATATGGATACATCAATTCCGTTCGCCTCGAAACGACCTTACTCAACTTCACCAGACAACTCGGCACCATTGACAAAGTTTATACACCTTCCACAGGAGCATGTACGTACAAAGCTGTACACGAAACTTCGAACTAAACCAAAGAACACAGCACAGTGCATCAACTTCGAAACACCCTACCTGTAACACTACATCAACTGTCACTGCTGTAGACACCGAGAAGAAACACGATAGAAGATTGGCTACGACAGACGCTCTGTACAGGAAACGTTCAACTAAGCGAAAGAACATCGCACAGCACAGTGCATCAACTTCGCAACACCCTAACTGTAACATTACATCAACCGTCACTGCTGTAGACACTGAGAAGAAGTCCATGAGAGACGCTATATTAGAGATGGCCAGGTTCCAGGTTACTCTAGCCGGGCTACTCTAAATGGTTTTCTTTTGTCCGAGTGCCATAGCACTGTCCTGGAGAGACAGGGCTATTTTAGAGTTAACCCAGTTCGCTCTGGCTGGGCTACCCTAAATGGTTTTATTTTATTTTTTGTCCGAGTTCCATAGCACTGTCCAGGAGAGACAATGCTATATTAGAGTTAACCCAGTTTGCTCTGGCTGGGTTACCGTAACTGGTTTAATTTTCCTTGTCCAAGTGCGATAGCACTGCCCAGGAGAGGCATGCTATTTTAGATTCAGCTAGCGTGCTCTTGCTGGCTGCTCTAAAAAGTTTTTCTGATGATGCCAGCCACCTTCTATGTCGTCCAGTTGATGCTATCAGCGGCAGACATAACTGCCAGTGAAGAGAAAAATCTGCAAAGGCGCAACTCTATTCAACATGCACAGTTACAGTATTCAAACCATTATATTTTGTATTAGAAGATTTAAATTACATTTTGTTTGCACTTAGAAATATATGTATTGTTGTACATTATAAACTTAACCAAACACATGGGTTACATTGATGTATATTTGCCACTAAGGCAGAATCTCAAAGGTTAAGGAAGACATTGTTTGATCTTAAGCTACACTCTCATGATATGAGACAAGCACATCAACCAAGACGGCCGATTTTGCCGTTTGTTCGCAATGCGCTACAGTTTTTGTTGGCACTGCACCCGACCACAATTATGACAGTATGTCATAATATTAAGACTTTGGCGGAAAACCAAAACATTATTACCCAAGTGATTAGCCGGAGCATCACAAATGGTGAACGATACTCAGAGCATTTTTTTCTCAATTAACACATTTTTTCACTTGTCTGTTCAGGAGTTGCTGAACAAGACATATGCTAATTGCTATGGATCATTTTATGATTACTTATTATAAATTGTTTGAATTTCATTAATATCGCACAAATAACTATATACCATGTATCGTGTCTTTTTTTAAAACAAATTACTGTGTTGAGACACGCAGATGTTGTACTCGTCCAGTGCAAATTATTTAAGCTCTAATGCATATTTAAAATGTTAACCCACACCTCTCTACTCCCTTTTCCCTACGCACAAACTGTCCAGACGTGACCTCAACAACACCTCGCTGTATTTCGCTATGTCAAATCCAATCTTCGTTTTCACCACCTTTATCTTCCCCCCGTGTAAATTTCCCCATACGAGTTCTTCTTCTTTTTTTCTTCCCTTTCTCCCACGCCTTGCGTTCATAGCTATGGTCAGTTACCATTCAGATGTAAATATTAAGATAGGATACACTTATTGTACCGAGTGCTGATTAAAAAATCGAGCTTTGTTTGGCATGATCAAACCTTATATGTCTTGACTTTAAATAAAAAGTTCAATAAGTTTAATATTAATTATGTATATTTCATATCATATCTCCATATTTTTATAATTAATACGAGCATTTTGTTAAATAAAGATTACATAAGTGTATTAATACATGAATACGTTACATTGGGTATTGCACATTGCTATCCATATCTCATACTGTTTAATGACATAGTGTATAAACAATTTGTATGTATCCCCTGTTTTACGCAACATAAATCTACTGGGTCCCTCGTTTTACGGAAAAATATTTTTCTTCTGTTTTTTCCTCACATGTATAACTGAGATCTTGTAATACCATTTTTTTTTCATTTACCGTACAGGTATACTGAGATCTTGTAAAAAAAAATGTTGGCTCACATGTATACTGACATCTTGAAAATTTTTTTTTATTTAAAAAAATTTTTTTTTGCTCACATCTATGCTGAGACGTTGTAATTCTTTTTTCTAATTTTGGCTCATAAGTATATGCCCCCAGTCAATGACTTATACCAGTAACATACATTTTTCTCAACCGTTGTCCATTGCCAATTGACTCATAAAAATATATGCCCCCATTTCATATTTTGCTCCAGTATGTATGTTAGATACTTGATATTTTTATTTGATAGGACGAAAATGTCTCCACATGGGATACATTTTTGTGGCTCCGGGACTTGTGTGACCGCTTGGCATACACTACCATTAATACGTGTTAAAGCCACATTCAATGAGAATAACAGCGTTAAAAGCAGTTAAAACATTTATGCACAAAACACAGTATCATGAAAAGTTCACGGCTTTGAGAAAAGCTGTCCCAGAACAACAAAATAGTAAATGCATGTTTTTGAATGGAAAGTTTTGTGAGAAGTTGCTAATCTGGGTTTTTTCCGTTGTTAGAATGAGAGACGTGTGGAAAAAGTCGAAAAGCTGAGGAAACGTGTGCAAATGTAGATGTTTTATACCATGTGAAAAATAAAGCATCGTGTGAAAATTGGCGGGAAAAAAGAGTGGGCTGTATAAATAGGAGAGAAATGCGAGAAAGGGCATGATTCCAGGATTTATAATTCCAATGATTCCATGATATTAGACTAGAGGATTTTACAGATAGTGATAGGAGAACTGCGTCTTCGAGATTATCAAGACCAGTTTATATTTTCTTCTGTTGGATACATTTTCATGTTGGATATATCTTTTTCATTTTTGGATACTCACTACTTTGTGTAAGCAAGAAAACAAGTACTTCACCAATGTGCCAATAACATTGCTGTTCTAATGACGTTAATAAACTATATTTTATTTTTCTACATTGCTGAGATTTATTTGGAATATTACTGTGGATTACTTTGACAAACCATTATACGAGGTTGCTTTTCACTAAACCTAAAAGGGTACGAACGAATACTGGAAAGAAGAATAAACTAAGGTCAAGAATTTCCATATCAGGCGAACAGGCCTGTAACGACTTGAACCAAAACGTACAAGAGTTAGCTCATGTCAATATATTTACCTGCGCACAACACCATTAACTGAACTGACCCCGGCCACACACGTATTATATTGATGCTGTAACCAGCCCGGTTACAATAGTAGAAGTTATTTATTAAAACAAAGTAAAATTTACTTCAGTATGGAAGGAGGGGTCCCGAAAGCTGTCATATCCCACAGTGAAGTTAAGGATGGCTTCTTAACTCCGGTTAAATGTTACTGAGGCGTGCTACTTAAATAGCCTATGTAAAAGTACAGCTCCTGGCATTTTCATGGCAGGCGCGTTTATACTAAGTGGGAAATACTCCTATAACAGGAATAAATCTGGTAGATGAAAATCGTTAGCCTGGGATATAGTTCACTTGGGAGAAGAAAACTAATATCAAACCAACTGCCACCTTGCGTACTGAACTCTTTAGAATCAAGACTAGTGGAGCTAACCGTACACAATTCAGATGGAAGGTGAAGATGCTTTTATATTTTCTGTTGTGATACTCATGGAACTTCACAACGTCCATGATAACAATAACAGCGTCAACGATGTTAAATCAGTCAATCAATCAATACCCTTTAGCTCCACAAGGAACATAGGCCTTCAACAAACACATGACAAGTCCTCCTGTCACGTACCTTCTACGCAAGCTCTTTCCACGTTTTCCTCAACATTTTCACGTCTGTCTGTCTCCAATTCTCTTTTTCATGTGTTTCTTTGTCTACTTCTGCCTCTCTTGTCCTGATGGGGTTTCAGAACAAGGTAATGCTTTCCAAAGGTTTCATCAGTGTTTATCCTTTCAATCGCCATAGTCTACTTCTCATATCTTGTAACTCTGGGGCTTTTCTGGCTCTTGTCATCCGTTCCACATTAGTGATCTTGTCATTTTAACCTTTCTATTCCACGTAAGCATTCATTTATGTAACTTTTTGGTTCTTGTTTTTTTTTGTTTTTTGTTTTTTGTTTTTTGTTCTCCGTGCTTCAGAACTATACAATAGGACTGACTTGACATTTGAGGTAAAGATTCTTATTTTCATGTTGGACTTGATTTCTCTTGATCTCCATATATTTCCCAATGCAATGAAAGCTCCTCTTGCTTTCTGCATTCTTATTTTGATATCATTGTCTGTTCTTCCAACTTTGCCTTTATTGCTGCCACGTTATGTGCATGATTCCACATCTTGTAGTAGTGTTTCTGTAAGTTCAATCTTGGTAACATTTCTTACCTTTGTTCTCATTATCTTTGTCATTTCCCTGAGTATTTTCAGACCCACTTGCTGTGACCTCTCAACAAGTATTTTAACTTTTGCTTTTATCTGATTACTGTTTTGAGACAGAATGTCATAACACGGGCAAGACACTCTGGAATTGCCACGTAAACTAGTGTCTTTATGATGAATTATGAACTGCACAACATAAATTCTGCTATAAATTTATGGTTAATGCCCTGAACAGGATATTTCTTTTGGGATTTGAACAGGAACTATTATAACATGTAATTATGGCAGTAGGAAACCATTATCTTTGGTATTTGACGAGGAAAATATGATTTGGTCTGTAAATTCGCACAACAGCCTTGAAATCGCACTAAAGTTTACAAAAGTAAAAAAGAACTCAGTAGCGGACCTCTGAGAAAGCAAGGGTTAGACCTGAGATTAGGTATGCAAGCCCTATCTCACAGTTCCTTACTTCCCAAAATCACTTCAAAATATGACAGAGCTGAGAAGATATGCAAAGAGCTGACTCTTATAGTCAGAAGTCTTAACTCAACACGATAACTGAAAAAAGGCAAAACTGACTGCTATTGTGAACGATTTGTAAATCGTGAAGCGGAAGGTTTTATAAGTGTTGATTATCGTGCTAGAGTAGAAATAGTATTCTCTCAAGAATGTGTGAGGTCCCAGTGACAGACGTAAACTGGTATTACTAGGTAGTCACGGCTGTGAAATAATCTGAAGCTGAAAATTATGCAAAGAGAATCAGACATTATTGCGCCACCTCCGCTATGTAACTATCTGTGATATTAATGCAATTTCAACAAACTCAACTCCAACAATAGTGAATGAATAAAGCTGTTGAACTACAATTATACTTCTCTTTATTTACATCTATATATTTATGAATTATTATGGGCGAATGTTTATGAATTTATGAAAGATTTACAATTACCAAAAAAAAAAAAAAAACACACACCAAAAATAAAACCGTGGGGGAAGCAAATAAAACCAAACAAGTTAATACTAAAAAATGTAGAATCTTCCCAATGGTTGGTTAATAAACGTATTCACTGTCTTATTCACTGTAAATCTATGCTGCAACTTTTCATCCTTAAACACTTATTGACTGCTATCACTGTTTTTGGGTGCACGATTTTCAACGTATACCACTCAACTTCTAGGATAGTTGAAATGTTCAATATGAGATGCACAGCTTCAGGTAGGTCTTGCTTCTACCAATCCAGACACCGCTGGGGCGACTAGCATTGATCTTCGAATACTTCTAGAATTAGTGACCTCCTGCTTTTGGGTGACAAGTACGAACCTGCAGATAATGTAGCATATGTAGCTATTGTGGATAAATAAGACCACAATCCTAGTGTAGGTGATATGATAGTGTTTCCAGGTGTCTGCGTGATATATGGATCAGTGACAAGACAGATGTCTAATGTGGAACATTTTCTAAATAATAGAATATATCAATATTTACATATGGTATGCTGGTTTATTCACCCGTGCTCCTTCTGTCTGATCAGTCAGCTCTGAAAAGTGCTGTAACTTTATGGCAGGGTACATAAGCCCTGATAAGGACTGTATTTAGTCCTGAAAAAGACTGTACCCATCCTGATAAGGACGGTTGACAAAACTCTTTCTGTTGTTATACATCAGGTTCCAACCTTCGACAAGCATACCATTTAAACTAAACATTATGTATGATACTTTCATAACATATCGACTGATTAAATCCTGAAATAAACAGTTGTAATTAATGTATTAAATATACAGTAATTCTACATACCCTCTCAGGATCTATATAAAGTCAGTAAAGACTGGCTTTGGTGGAGAATAGTGCTGTCCGGCCACAGATAGTAAGGTGTTAGCCGTCACAAGCGTCTCTCTTTCTAGCCTCTGTCTTTCTGTCTTTATGATGTGCAAGTAAGTTTGAATTTTCCGGGGTCTCCTTATATAGGCCAATGACGTACGCCCGAGAAGACAAAGGTCCACAACTCTGGTTTACTTCCCACAAATGTCCACCTTCGAGGAATTTTGTGCTAGAAGTGTTTCAAACCTCGGCCTCGTGCATTGCACCTCTTCTAGTTCCAGCCTTTGGAGTTAAAGTCTTTCAATTTCTGTAAGTTTTACTTTCTATTCATGTGTTTTTTCCCAAATTGGTCGTGTTAATGATTTTATATTAAATTTTAATTTGGGAAAACTCTGGTTCGCTCGCTGTACTGACACTCTTTTTTTTACAAAATTCTCGACAACTACTCAATCCCTCCACCTGCAATTAAATGAAGTTAAAGGAGACCCTTTCCATCCTTGTCCGTAATTCCGTTCGCTTTTGCACGCTCTAATTGTAACCTCTCGATCAACAAAATTGTATCCTCCATAATAAAAGCTTGAAAATATTTTCGAGCGGTTGTATATGCATTCTGCTCAGCGATTGGCTAGTCGCCAACACTTCCCCACACATAGTACGGCATTTTGAAGCTTGTATACCTCGTACCTTGGCCTAATTTCAAATCGTATTGTATTAACTAAGCAGCGGGTTTACAACTTACGACAAATCGAAGCTTCAAATAGCCGCAGACTTCGAAGCACCACTGTGTCTGAGGGTTCAACCAGTGGTGAAAAACGTGACACAATTTCGGAAATTGTTAAATGTTTAACTGTGAATCAACGCTGCTCCTCACATAAGCATAGGGTCTTCTATGTCCAGATGTTTTAACGACCGAGGGAAGTCAACTACTAAAACAAATACTCAGACTAATTATAGACGCAATCACTTCTGCAGTTTTACCATTTAACAGTTTAGGCAAGATTACACAAGACAAAGACCTAAGAAGTCAGCTACTACAACGTGTCAAGCAAGTTAAGTACAGCTTATCGTGAAAACACAAACTAAGACACCCAAGCTAATAACATGATGAAAACGACCAAACAGTGACAATATTTTTGTTGTGTGTGTAAAATCCTCTAAGATATTGATATACCGAGGTGCTAAATTGTTACTATACATCATTAATCAATAAAGTGCAGTGATTTGTTTATTACTGCAGTTATTGAATTATTTAAATTTACAATTATAATTCTGTTGTGTGGTTAATGAAGTATTAATAATTTAAAATTAGTAGGGAATAAATACGAGCTGCACTCACATATTTATATAACACACCTGGAGAACAAGATAGTTCTAGCGAGAAGGTGACGCACTTGTCAGTTCTCTTCTACAGCTATCATCGAGAACTGTGTAGTTAACTACCTGCCTTGTCTTGTACCCTCCCTATCTCTGGTTCCCCAGTTCTCTACTCCATTTCTGGGAATTGCTTTCTAATTTTCAATCCAACATTCAACTCGCCACACAGAACGAGTCTAGTCATCGGTAAAATCGCCAAGCATGTTTAGTCAAGAGTCCACTGGATTTCATTTTTGATGGCTGAAGTCATTGTTCAACAGGTACTGCAGTGCTCGACTTCTGTTCACCACTGAACGTGCAAAAAATTATATTTAACATTAACGAAGAAAATATGTCGAGCGAACATAAGAATAAATGGAAAGATACTGAAAAAAGTGACAAGTACCTCGTATATTGGACGCATAATAACAGATAATGTGAAATGCAAACCAAAATTGAGACAGAAAACTGGAATGTCAAAATACTGTATACATTCAAAATGAAGCAGGTATAATAAAGAATTAGGCCTAAACATTCGAGCATTCTCTCACACACACGCACACACGCTCACACACACACACACACACACACACACATATATATATATATATATATATATATATATATATATATATATATATATATATATATATATATATATATATACAGGCATACCTCGCTTTATTGCGCTTCGCTTTATTGCGCTTCGCAGATACTGCGCTTTTTTTCAAATTATTCTTTTTTTTTTAATTATTAGAACGTGCCTTCGTCTGCTGATCGATTTTGGCAAAAAGATTACTATTCGCTGAAGGCTCAGATGATGAAGATTCGCATTTTTTTTTTTTTGCAACAAAGTATTTTTACTTTTACAGTACATTGTTTTTTTTTTTAGACATAGCGCTATTGAGCACTTAATAGACATAGTGTAAAGATGATTTTAGTACAGGTGGGCGAATCGACACACTTCGCTGTATCGAGACATTCGGCACAGTAATTTAAACTGTATCGACACACTGTTTCGACACAACGGCAATTTTGCCCGTGTCGGTAGAAGTCTCTAGCAAAAGACAGTATACATGAACTGTGTGAGACAATCTCCGTCGTTTTTCGCTTCTGGCTTGGACTGGCGTGTGTGAAAATCTATGGCGTTTCGTGTGACCACAATTCAATATTTTGACACAAGTCTTCATTATAATGAAATAAAACGGAGATATGATGATAGCTGCAGTATATGTGAAAATAATAAAAAACAACAATAATAATAACAATAATAATAACACATGATATCAAACTAGAGTAAGCTAGTTTTGGTAGACAATGATTCAAATCCACATCGAGTACACAGATATCAGCAGAGCTAATAAAGTGTCCATTACATTTATACGAACACACGGACACTTTCAACTTTAACATAGTGCCTAAAACATTGAAAACTGCAGCACTGACACAATTTCCAGTGTCTATAACTTCTCAGCAAAAATAATATCACTTGTAAAATCAAGTCATCATAACACATCCCTGAAAAATATGACATGTTTGATCTTCCATACTATCTATGAACGACTAATATCCCGGACGCTTGACTCAAATTTTACAAAAGGCCCACGGAAGGTGAGACAGTGAGACAGTGTGCCTCTTTGCAAAACAGCGAGGCAGACAGGAACTGAAACTGTTTCGAAACAAGAAGCAGGCTGTGTTTCGGACCTTTCGGACTCAGCGCTGTTTCGAAGCATTGTTTCCACACACACACACACACACACACACACACACACACACACACACACGCACGCACGCACGCACGCGCGCACGCACGCACGCACACACACACACGCACACACACACGGAGTAGCCATCTCTAGATTTTAGGCTTTTATATGCACTGGGAAACCCAAAACAATGGGTTTTACCCACTTTTTGCGATATTCGCTTTATTGCGGTGGTCTAGAACCGAACCCGCAATATCTTCGAGGTATGCCTGTACTCTACATTAACCAGACAAGTGCCAGTAACATTTAGATGAGAAGAAGACGCTGAAGATGATAGAGCACACATTGAGGAAACCTGCTGACAGCAATAACAAGCAGTCTGTGTTCTGGAATCCTCATGGTAAAAGAGGTAGGGGGAGATCAAAGAAAACATGGAGACGATAACACTGACAAACAACATTTTTCTTTCTTATATAAGAATAAGTGTTCTTAGGTCAGTTTCTTGCACTGATTTCAAATTTGAAATCCGTTTATCTCTATCACGTCGGGTTCTTAAGATATTTGTGAATAAATATATTTTTGGGAAACCGTTATGTGCTCCGTTTCATTTTTACTATATAACTTTTTAAAAATTAATAAAATGCAAAATAATTCTACTTTTTATACTGCTAAAAGATGCATGACATATGTTACGTTATATTTCAAATAGTTACTGTATTTTGAAATAATTATGAGTGAAATATGGCTTCTAGAAGTTGTAGAAATTCGGCTGATCTGTCCTGTTACGTGTGCGGATATTTTACCGATCGTGTTCACCAGAAAAAACTTTACACCATTGCTAAAGAAAGCATATGAACTTTATTTCCATTCGAAAGTTGATGATGCAAATAAATCTTGGAAGCCAAATGCAGTTTGTTCGACTTGTGCAAATACATTGGCATGTTGGTTACGAAAATCGCCGAAGCATAAGTCGATGCCTTTTGGAGTGCCAGTAATATGGCGTGAACCGACAAATCACGCTACTGATTGTTACTTCTGCTTGACAAATATCTATGGTTTCACTTTTAAAACTAGAAAGTCTGTGGTTTATCCAAATATTGAATCGGTTTCGAAACCAGTGCCTCATGATCCAATCACGTGTCCGATCCCAGTTCCACCAGAACAATATCCGTTGGACGTGAATGAACCATCAGAAAGTGATAGTTTACCTGCTTTAGAAACTAATTCTGACTCGGATTATATATCGGTGAATGATGGTGTTCACTTAATTAACCATTTAGAACTTTCAGATCTAATACGTGATCTCGCTCTCACCAAAGGACAAGCGGAATTACTCGGTTCGCGACTCAAAGCATGGAATCTTTTAGCGCCCAATACTCCGATATCTAAATTTCGTCATAGACACAGAGAACTTGTTCAATACTTTGAGATGGATGATGACATTTGCTATTGCAAAGATGTAAAAGGTCTAATGGTGCACCTCGGTCATGAGCACATAGTCAACGAATGGCGACTTTCCATCGACTCTTCCAAGACTAGTCTAAAAGTCGTGTTATTGCATAATGGAAATTTATTTTCATCAATTCCAGTCGCCTACTCTGTTCATTTGAAAGAAACTTATGACAATATGGCTATACTTTTGGCAAAAATAAAGTACAATGACTACCAATGGCGGATTTGTGGAGACCTAAAGGTCATTGCAATTCTCACGGGCATGCAGACTGGGTATACTAAATTTTGTTGCTTCCTATGTGAATGGGACAGCCGCAACAGACAGGAACATTATGCAAGAAAGGTGTGGCCTATCAGGGATCGTATGCAGCTCGGGCATAAAAATGTAATACACGAGCCATTAGTTAACAAAGACAGCATCATTTTACCACCCTTAAATATAAAGTTGGGGCTCATGAAGAATTTCGTAAAAGCGTTAGATAAAACGAGCAAAGCTTTCACTTATCTTCGAGAAAAGTTTCCGCAAATTAGCGATGCAAAGATAAAGGAAGGTATCTTTGTAGGACCTCAGATTAGGAAAGTTATGCAGACAAACAATTCGAGAACTTGTTACATGGTAGTGAACTTCGCGCATGGATGGCATTCAAATCGATCGTCGATAACTTTCTGGGAAATCACAAATCTGTCGACTATGTGCATATTGTTAAGCAGTGGATAGATGCATACAGAATTATGGGCTGTAACATGTCCCTCAAAATCCATTTGCTCGATTCGCATCTTGACTTTTTCCCTGACAACCTTGGCGAAGTCAGCGATGAACATGGAGAATGATTCCATCAAGATATCGCCGTAATGTAGTCACGTTATCAAGGACGGTGGAGTGTGACCATGCTTGCCGATTATTGTTGGATGCTTCATCGCGATGTACCACATGCCATTCACCGACGAAAGTCGACTGCAAAGAAATTCAAGCCTACATAACTGTTATACTTCTTGTACAAATGATGTTGTAATACTGTATGCGTTGTTAAAAAACTTCAATTGCGTATTTCTAGAGATCCCGACCTGATAGAGAAAAACGGTTTGCAGATTTAAAAACAGCGCATTAAAATTGACCAGAAAAACATAGAAATGTTAGAGAAAGAAAAAAAAATTTTTTTTTGTTAGCCAGTGTAATTGGAGACAGACGTGAGGAGAATGAAGAAGGTATGGGAAGATCGTGAGCTGATGGCACGTGACAGGAAGACTTAGCATAAGTTTTCTTGACGACCTACGATGTTTGATAAACTGAAGGGTGACGATATGTACTCTACATTGCTGTACGATGTTTGATGTATATACTCTACATTGCTGTACGATGTCGAAGTGTAGATAAAGCAGGATGGGGCATCTCATGGAAGCAGACGAATACGATGAACTCGTTGAAAACTATCCGTAGGGAGACAGTTATGGAGAATGAAATTAAACAAATAAAAGTCAGACTTAAAGAAATTTAACAATTTCTTTTTCCAAACCATTAAGGAAGATAAAGTAGAAGGCGAGCGAACAAGATGAAATCAGTAGTTTTACGTGGGAACAAAGATCCAGAGATGGGCACGAAACAGCATGTCTAAATGTAATCACAAGAGACTTAAAACCTTGCAGGCCCATCACAGGCGACCCCTGGTGCTGAACTTTCACTTAATCCTATATGATCTTTGCGACATGCCCGGAAGAGAAGACACAAAGTCTGTAGAAAAATTAATTAAATCTAAAACCAATGTGCTTGGGGTGGGGGAAAGCTGTAGCATGTTAAAATAAGCTTCTTGAAATACATTTTTATTTAATTTTTTTTTTGGTGTGGCATTTCCTGTGTCCAGGCCCTATCATATTTGGCTGTTTGTTTTTCAACTGTTCCCCATTATTTTATGCGGGATAATGCATTTATTCATATATACCCGGTATATATATATATATATATATACATACACACACATATATACATGTGTATATATCTACTTTACCTACTTTCATTTGTACATTATCATAAATGTATTTAAGTGTAATTGATATAGTGTTATTAGAACCCAACTAAATATTTCCCACGTCTTCACAAAAGATTATTATCCCGTGCAGACTGTACATTTTCTCCGCCTTGTAGAAGTGTACATGCTGAACTGGTCCCGAACAAGATATCCACATCTTGAAGATTCTGAGCGAACCAGCCAAAGAACAGTTTTAATAAATTATTTTAGCGTTACAGAACATCTGCCAACATTTATTTTAATAACTGGTGTATCACGTAGCTCTTGGAAAAGTCTGAAACAGAATTTGGAATGCCGATTTCTTTCGGCGCGACTAGTGCACTAGGCGCGACACTTGCACCGGATAATCATCTTCACTAAAAAAAAAAAAATTATGAACAAACTTCTGCACCAGTTGTCGTGAAAAGTCCCGCGTAATATTTCCTGCCAGATAATTTTATAGAGTTCAGTTTAGTGGAGTCGGAAAACACGTTGCAAGGGTGTTGGTTATCTGTAGTGATATAATGACCTCCCTCACACACACATTTACACATACACCCATCCTCGCTTAGCGCTGTTAATTTGTTCTTGAAGAATCAAGCGCTAAGCGGAAAAGTGTTAAACGAAAATTTATTTCCCATAAGAATTAATAGATAACAAATTAATTCGTTCTCAAAGCCCAGAAAGCTGTTTAAAAAAAAAATTAAGTACGAAGTGATAAAAACAAAAAACGAAATAGTAAAAAACATTTATTAACTATATGTAATTATCAAACATATTGACCACAAACAAAATATTATGTACGTACTGTACTTACAACAAATTTAAAAAAAAAACATATTATACGACTTTAATCGATACTACTTCCGTCGTTGGCAGATACAGCTGTCACGGCAGGGCTGTCTGCAGCATCTGACGACTGGTTTGCAGAATCGAGGTTGATTTTTTTTTTTTTTTTCCTTAACCAGTGGCACTTGGGCTTTCAGCCCTTCGGCCCAACTTTCCTTCCAACCCGGTCAGGAGCTTCGCTCCTTCCCATCCACAGAGGGTTTATCACAGGAGCCGTTCAGGTTATTCAGTCAAATTTCCGGTCGTAAACATTCCTTCAAACGCTGACGCCCGGGTTTGAACCATGAACACCTGGTCGCCAGTACAACGCCGAAGCCATTACACCAGCGTGGCTCCCAATCAAGGTTGATTAGGCTTTGCCACCGTATTTCTCTTCAAGAAGCACGTTATAGCAATTAAAATCTTGTTCTATGTTACAGAATACCACTGAAATGCATTTAATTTTGTGGTCATGCTTCATTATGCTAGCAGTGACAATGTCTATTGGCCATCCCACTACACTGAATGAACGTGAAAGTTATACCTGCCTCCCAAGGATTTCGCGCGCAGCGTAAGATCGATTTTTTGAAGCGTATATAATTATATAATGGGTATATGGCATAATAGGTACAGTATATGGCATAATATAGAAACAGCGTATATCGAAACAGCGCTAATCGAACAGCGTAAGACCGGTAGGATTACTGTACTTAGTGCTTGCTGAAATGAAAGAAAAATGTTCTTATCTCTTCATTGTTGCTGTCTTTATTTTCTTCTTCTTCTTCTTCCTTCTTCCTCGTTCGCCCTGAAAAGGACGGTGGCTGCGTTGTGTCTGTTTACGCCTAAGCTGTGATATCTGCACCTTTCGGTCGACACATCCGACTTCAGCACGGCATTTTTTAGGGACCGGGTTTGCCTTCCCATTGCGATCCGC
This sequence comes from Oreohelix idahoensis, assembly GCA_024509875.1. Classification (NCBI taxonomy): domain Eukaryota; kingdom Metazoa; phylum Mollusca; class Gastropoda; order Stylommatophora; family Oreohelicidae; genus Oreohelix; species Oreohelix idahoensis. Next base: position 471,790 of record JAMPIV010003135.1, on the reverse strand, counting down.
ACTCGCTCAGCCAGACTGCACTGCTGCAGACTGTTTCCAGGACCACCACGTGGAGGTGGAGTGCGGTCTTGACCAGCTCTGGTTCGCTGGTCCTGATGCAAGCAGTACAGCTATGGGTCGCTGACTGCATTCACTATTGCTGCATCTTGGGGTCCCTATTTTTTTCAAGACAGTTGCCGTCAAAGAAGATGAAAACTCCTTTACTCTGTCTTCATAGTAAAGACATCTCTGTCACAGACATCTGTTAACGGAACTAAAAGGAGTGAACAGAAGTTTGAAAAAAATTACACGATTTATTTCCTGTCAAACTGCCCTGACAATATCCCATTTAACAAATCCGAGAGCAGGTTATTTTCTGTAACTACGCCGTTATCCTCTTTTTTTGTATTTGGTTTCATGTAATTTACAAAGAAAAAAAAAATTAGCAATCAAAGACAGGAAATTTCTCATTCACATATATCTGAACTTTACAGTAATGAGCGTACGATTGACTGAGCAGGTACAGCTTGCATCTCGCAGTAAAGTTACGGAGTTGTAGGATCGAAACCAGGTAGCGTCAAACACCTATCTATTTACACCTGTAAATGAGTACCTGACTGCTCTAGAGTTAGGGAAGGTAAAACAACTAGGACATGACCTGGTACCTACCTCATAAAACTAGACCTATTATAGTTAAGTCTCTATCACTTTACTATCCTACGACAGTATCTGATATGGGACTACCATTACCTTACAGTAGTGAAGAGCATATTTAACACCTGATGAGTTAAAATTTTATTTTGTGAGTTATTTGTTTTCATAACTTATGCTATTTACTTGCTTCACTAAACAAATCCTAGAAATGCTAGACATGAAAACAGATTTGAATGATATCAAAGTCAGACTGAGAAATATTTTGATCATATCTACTTCTTTTTTTTTTCGTACGCCCGCTAATACTCGAGGCGAAATCTCAGGTTATTATTAATTTCTAACCTGACATTGATTTTACGTGAGTATCCCTTTTTCCTTGTATAGAGACAGGTGTCCCTCGCCATTCAGGCAGATACTCGCCGATTTCGGAGGTACCCATTAGAGCTGGGTCGGCTCAGGAGCCGCCAATCCCTGGTCGACAACACTCCTTCAAATGTCCTCGCCAGGTCTCGAGTTAATCCAGTCCAAATCCCGGTCGACGAAAATTCCTCAAATGCCGTCGCCCGGGTTTGATCCTGCATCACCCGGTCGCCAGAGCGGTGTTGTAACCACTACGCTAGCGCGGCTCCCATCAACTTCTTGAATCCTTAGCCTCTGACTGACAAAGCAGTCAGTGGTCATCGCGCCTAGTGGCGTTTTGTAGGACAGCAACAAACTGTCCTCATTTTGCAATATCGGTGGCCATCCTTCGTGTCGTGCTTGTGATAAACGAGCGCCAAGGCCTTATCGCTCTACCTTTTCCTACATCTTTCTTATTTTATTTTCTCAAACATTGTGCTCTTTCATCCCACATTTGCTATTTCATCGTATTTGATTACTCGCATCTGGTATCTACAGAACCACATTCTTTTGATTCAGTTTCCTACCTTGTTAAACACACCTGGGTTTATCCTAATCTTGCAAAACCCCAGCTTGGACTGAATAAAACATTCTTTGATAACCAGTCCCTGTGTAAATAACTGTCAGGCATACCAGCTTGGGATACTATTATTTTGAGAGACGCCAGGTGGATATCATTCAGGGCTTAGCCGTTGTTTAAACAAAACACGGTCACCGTTGCTCAAAATACAATAGAGCCCGGCACGACAAAGGAACTCATTAGCACCTAAGCGACAATGGACCGAGGGGACAAAAGCGGCCACCAGCAGCATTGAACAAAGCTTGACACGCGGAGCGAACGAACGAACGAACGAACGAATGAACGAACTTTATTTTCAAAGGGTTAAGAATTGGGCACGCAGGCCCGTCTGACATTCTGCCCTTCCTCTCTCTCTCATCATGTATACTAATATCCTTTCATCCTCACATTTACTTTAAGCATTATTAAGGCATTTATCATTATAAAAGTAATATTACATTTGCAATAATCATCATAATTAAAGTGTTTTTAAAACAAAATAAAATAATTTAAAAAAAAAAAATTTATAGCCTAGTAATAATGAATTTGAAAAATAAATAAATAAATAAAAAAATAAATAAATTTAAAAAAAAAAAAAAAAAAAAAAAAAAAGAATCGAATTCTTCGTACTGTAAATTAGTGATTTGAGACATATTCAGAGGTATGTTATGAGAACTTGTAAAATGTTCATACGGTGTTCAACTGAATGACTCAGGGACTTTTTTTTTTTTTTTTTTTTAAGGTTCATCAAGATGAGGTGGGTAGACAGTTACTTTCCATTTTCCTTTCCATTTCCTTTGCGTCCCAAACTCAAGACCAGAATCAGACTAGGTAGATAGTTAGATAGACATATACGAAAGCAATTAATTTGCCAAGGGTTGAAAATCGGACACAGTCCCCTCTTGCATTCTTCCATCCTCTTGCTCATCTTTTATTACTGTTACTCAACATTCTCCAGGGTACTGAAAGTATTAATTTAAGGACAGTGCAACATTACAAGGAAGTATAACAGCATACATTAACAGTACCTGATCATAAAATTAAGAATATAAGTTATTAAGAATATAATATTAAGAATAAGTATATTGTAATGAAAACTAGATCATCAGAGCCTCCATACAGTATATTAGATAAAAGTACAACACAATCAGTTAGGGTGGCATATAATCAGCACTCATAAAGTATTTGAATAGTATACGATTGTATGAGTAAGGACTGTGCGTGTTTTTCAGGTCATTGGGAAGATTGTTCCAAAGATGAGCAGCTGAGTAAGCCAAACTAGTTTTAAATAGGTCAAGCCTGGGCTTGGGTACCTGTAATTTATTTAAGCGCTGACTACGTCTGTCATTGTATTTTAAAAGCGGCCAAAGATACTTTGGAGCATTCTGTGACAGGATTTTGTGAATAAATTTCCCTTTGTTAAAGAGGAAGCGCTTCCTGAGGGGTAATATTTGAAGATAATTATATAAATCTATACAATGTGATTGGTGTTTTATCAGCAACAAGGCGCATTGCGCGTTTTTGAAGCGAGTGGAGCCTTCTTGTGTTGGAGACAGAACAACCATCCCAGATTGTGGAACAATAGTCTAGATGCGTTTGTATATGAGATATGTAGAACATTTTCCTTGCCTCTTCATCCAGGAAATGTTTAATTTTGGCTAATTGGTAAACTTTTTGTGCTGTTTGCTTTGTGAGTGCATGTACATGTGAGTTCCAACTTAGGTGTTGGTCAACAGTGATACCTAGAGTTCTGTGTTCATTTACGTTTTCAATTAGTGATGTTCCAATGAAGAGCTGAAGTGTTGTTTTTCTGCAAGTTTTGTAGTTTTTGTCTGGTTGATATTAACATACATTTTGTTTTACTAATATTTATTTGCATGCGATTCTCGTTGCTCCACGTAATAAGATTATGTGTATCGTTTTGTAAAGATTGTTCTAGTGTGGTGCAACATTTATCACTAGTATAGACAGTACAGTCATCGGCAAAAAGGTCACATGATGAGTGTTTGAAATATAGAGGAAGATCATTAATGTATACGGTAAATAGAAGAGGGCCGAGAATAGAGCCCTGAGGAACACCTGTATGGACAACGGTTGGGTTCGACAAGGAATTATTGTAAGAGACTATTTGTTGTCTGTCTGACAGGAACGATTTAATTAACTTTACCAGCTTAATATTTACTTTCATTGTTTCTAATTTTCTGATTAAAATAAAGTGATCTATCATATCAAATGCTTTTTTGAAGTCTACAAATATTGCTCCACATATATATTATCGTTATTGATGTTTAGGTGCCAATTGTCTATCATCTTTGTTAAGGCTGTGTGGCATGAATGCTTTGGTCTAAACCCCGACTGACTGTCGATTAGCAGGTCGTTATCTACTAGGTGTTGTAGTGTTGTTTTGTGGATGTGTTTTTCCAGTGGTTTGGACAGCGACGATATAAGAGAAATGGGCCTATAGTTACTAAGATTACTACTATCAGATGAACCTGGTTTGAGAAGTGGGTATACTTTAGCGCTTTTAAAAGCGGATGGAAAGTAACTCCTTGCGATACATTGATTATATATGTATGTCAGTGAATCACTAATAGCAGGTGCGGCAAATCGCAGTATTCGATTACTGATTCCATCAAGTCCCGATGAGTTATTATCTTTAAGGCCAGTAATATAGTTGTAAACTTCGTTAACTGTTATAAAAAGGATGTCGGGTGGAATTGTGTTAGTACATTTGTTCTCGCAGAACGTTGATAATTTGCTTAAGTCACAAGGGGGAGACGGAATGGTGGATTTTATATTGTTGATGTCTGCCTGAAAATGATTGCTGAAGTCAGTACAAGTAAGTGGCGTATTGGGAGTATGTGGGTCTGGAAAATTTCGTTTGTTCACTAAAGTGTTGATTGCCTTCCATATCTCTTTACTGTTTGTTTTACTCTGAACTAAATTTCTAAAGTAGTTTTTCTTTTCTCTGCGAATTAAGTATTGTACTTTATTTCTTATTGTCCGATATGTAGTGATATCCTTATTTTTATGCGCTCTATCTCTTTGCCTCATAGCGTCAAGAACTTCTTGTGTGATCCATGGAGATTTAATTTGCCTTTTCACGCGAATTTCTTTAGTAGGCGCATGCTTATTAAAAATACTATAAAATATCATTGTCCAATATGCGATGGCGTCATCAGGATCAGGAATTTGAAAAACGTTGGCGAGAGGCGCAGTTTGCAAATCATTCAAAAATAATTCACGGTTGAAATTTTTAAGACTTCTATATTGAAAACTAATGTGTTTATTTTTTGGAGATTTGTACCCATTTTTTGCCCAAGTGCAACATATGGGATAATGGTCACTCATAGCAATAGTAGGGATGGAGCATTCTATAATATTTTCTGGACAGGTTACATAGATATGATCGATCAGTGTGGATGACGTTGTTGTTACTCTGGTAGGTTTGTTGACTATTTGTTTCATGTTATACGATGCTATGATGTTGGTCCATATATTGTTTGGCTTGTGCATGTCGATATTAAAATCACCAAGAAGAATAATTTCGTTAACTGTAGTAATAACTTTATCCATCATGTTGGTAAAATCTTCAAACCATGTTGTTCCTACACTGGGATTACGATAAAGATATCCGATTAAAATAGATCTTTGCTTTTGGGGCTTTATCTCTAACCATATGCATTCTATATCTATAGTCTCAAGATCGTTTCTGCGGCGATAACTGAGAGAAGTAGAAATATAAACTGCTAGACCCGTCTCTAATTGTCTACTAGAATCTCGCCGAATAGTTTTAAAAACCTCTGAGCGCAATGTCATCGTCGGTTATTTTCTCATTCAGACGACTTTCGGAAAAACCAAAAACCTGGAAATTTTGGTTAAGAATTTGTGTGAGTTCTGGAATTTTACCTAAAAGATGGTTTACGTTCAAGTGTCCAAGCCGTAAGCCAATTGTATTTAGTAATTGTTCATAATTACCTGACATTTTTATGTGAAAGAAGTTTTACGCTCAAATAGAAAATAAATAACTAAATAAACATCACGAGGTTGCTATATATGTGAGATTAAAAGTAATAGTACATAAATGCACACCTTAATACAACAAATTACAAACAATTCAGATAACTGTACTAGTTAAAAATTGTAAGAAACTGTCACACAACAAGCACACCCATCCACACTGTGAAGGTTAACAACAAAGTTAAGCTGCACCAAGAGAATAGACGGGCAGACAAACAAATAGATACTGAGAATAAATAAATAAAGCATTATCCGACAGTTGCTGGTCCTACAGAGACGTCGACTTGTGAAGTGAACAGTCACTGATAATGTTGAGGAGAGGGTTGTGGACAATAAAAGCGAGATGGATTTGGCCGTAAAAGATGATTCATTTGGTAGTAGGTGTTCGCGGGATGTTGAGGTACTGTTGTTGGATGAATGGGATATTCCGGCCAGTAGGACCTCCAAGTGTAAGGTGCGTAGTTCAAGAGGCTTTGCTGATGTAGAAAGTTATGAAAGGTTGGGTGTGCGGGTTGATATGGGAAAACCTGTGATGACAACGATGATGGGTGATCTCTCATTGGTGTCTGGTGCGACAGCGGACGTGGTGAGATTTCAGTAGGTGGACCCTGAGTTGGTTGAATTGAATCTTTTACAGATCTTTGAGAATGGAGTGTCTCAGGTTGTTGTTGAGGTGGGTCGTCGGTCGTAGAATGTTGCTGAAGGCCGATATTATTGGCTGTTTCTTGCACATCTGTAGTTCTAATAAGGGGTCTGTCTTGATACTCCTGATTGTGTGACGTTGTCTGGCTGGTGCTTGAAGTTGTGGGTATTGGCGGAAACTCAAGGTCGTAAATTGCATTAGAGGAGTAGCTGGTTACATTCGTGTGTCGTTTTGAAGGATACTTGGATGCTGATGTGCTGGCTGTGCCTCTGAGGGTGTTTTCTGGAAATTTGATGTTTCTCGCCAACATACTGGTTCCTTGATCGGATAAGGAAATGTCGCCGCTATAAAGATGCTTCCTAGGAGCTCCGGATGTGGCAAGGAACGAGGAGTGTTCTATAAATGTGTGGTGGTGTCTGACGCAATGCTTTTTCAATTTTGTGTTGTTCATCTCAACAGATTTCCTATAATGAGAACGAACTGGAGGTATAATAGCTGAAAAATATACCTTTGCATTTGGGAACAGGAACTGGAAGTTACTTGTGATTTGATTTAGCTCTGTTTGTGCAATTTCGTTATGCTTTAGCGCGTCCGACAGACCAATGTGCACAGTGACCCTGGCTACATCAAGATCAGTTTCATATCTTTTAAGGAGAGTCAGTAGGTCCTGCGCAGATGCCCAGTTTTTGTAGCGAACAGTGACCCTGTCTATATCTGCTGTTACTAATTGACATTTTTGAAGGTCCTTCACATTTTGGTCACCAAAGATGAAGTGTTTCCTTCTATTTGAAAGATGTGTGTGTGTGTGCCGGTGGCAGTGCGTGCTGTTTCTTGTGTTTGAACTATGCTGGGATTGTGTGTAGGTTTCTTGCTGTGATGTGAACTGGCTGTCGACAGTGGGGGCTGCCGAGTAGAAATCTGGACAGGGATTCTGCTCATGTCTGCAGGGAATTCCAGAATGCACAGGTCATGGTCTTCTTTATGGATAGGTTCAGCTTGTGTCGTATGCTGTACTTCACTACCGTCGGAATTTCCCTCTGAGCTTGTGTTTGTGTTACACTGTCTGTGTTTATTCTTCTGCTGTGTGCTTTCTTTCTGTTGTTCAGACTCGTTTCTCTCACAGCTATTTTTGAGGGACATGTGGTCAGCATGGAGCTGCTCGTAAGCTTTTTTGAGGCTGCTCAGCTCTGCTTTTAGTATCTCCATCTCAGACAATATTATTAAAAATTGATCTTGTGACGAGTGCATAGGTAATGTAAGAGGGGATGTTGTTGGACTACTGTCAAAGGTGCTTGATAGGTGTTCTGTCTCTGTGATGTCACTTGTATCAGCTAACGCTGGTGACTTTGGTTTTGTCTGTGACATCTTTTTGCACTCTTTATTGGGAGTTATGTTTGTTGTGATATCTGCGGAAACAGTGGAATGTGTGATTGCTAACTTCTTAGATTTAGAAGTTTTTGCAGGAATACTTTGAACTGGCACATTTGATATGATGGCCTCTCGACTGACTCCAGCAGTATTTGCTGATTTCCATAAATTGTTCAGGTCCGTACTAACCCAATCTTTAATAGCGCACTCTGCGCCCTGTATCATTACTTTATTTGTAGTGTTATAGAAATGTAGGACAACCTCTCCTGTGGAAATAACATCTTCTACATATGAACCATTAGCGTCAGTCCTTGCTTCAACAGTTGCACTAGATTCATAGTATGCCTTAGACAGGCTACGTAAAGCTTCATATTCGATTAAGGTAGAAAACGTCAGAATCGCACACTGGTTATTGTTCTTATAAGATAATGTTACGCATGGCGTGTATAGCGTGCTGGTCTTCAAACTTCGAGTTTTCTTTTTAACCGCTTTAGTAACGTTCAAAACGTAGTCCTTCTGTTTGGCACCTTTTGTGTTCGGACGGGTTGTACCGACCGAATTTACGTGTAGCATTGTGAGTGGGAACGGTAAATGACCAGGCGTATTTAATGGGCGTGGAAAGTGGTCAATTATAGTCGTTCACTCCGCTCTAGTTGACAGCTTGACTCGGTCGACACACATATTTACCGCTGACCAATTTCTAAAGCCACGGTTCTCTGACATTCCGTAGGGTGTAATAAAACATCCATTTCTGTCGGCTACCCCAATTATCAGTGCTGACCATGTGGAACGTTTAGTAATTCCAACACAAAAGCGACTTGCTATACCTATAATAGAAGATATGCTTGTCTTCATTTTTCCTAAAAATCACATTTCCTATTCATATGAACACAATAATATGTATTTCACGATAAAGCAATTAACATTATGTACACAGTGATATAAAAATCCTTCAGAAATATTGCTAGATATGCAGTTTAAAAATCCAAATGTAGGACTCCACAAAAACACGTCCGCACGCTAGGCGACAGTGAGAGACAGAGAGCGATATGACAGTTGGAAGGCGGGGGACATTTTTGCATTGGCCTGCCAATTATCTATGGTAGATATTTGGAAAATGTTCAATGGACAATGTCTTCAAAGACAGTATCTGATATGGGACTACCATTACCTTACAGTAGTGAGGAGCATATTTAACACCTGATGAGTCCAATTTTTATTTTGTGAGTTATTTGTTTTCATAACTTATGCTATTTACTTCCTTCACTAAACAAATCCGAGAAATGCTAGACATGAAAACAGAATAAATGATATCAAAGTCAGACTGAGAAATATTTTGATCATATCTACTTCAAAGACATTCATGTTTACCGAAATGAAATTATCAAATGAAATGTGATCAGACAGTGTTTACGTGGAAACAATGGATGGAGAATTGGATGAAATTAACCTGTCTTGCAATGCCATGTGATGATGTTGTAGCAAAGTTTGATTTGCTGGGGAGGTTATGATGGTATCCTAAAAGACTGAAATCCGTGTCTGTATTAACCGTGTGAGGTCAAGCACATGTAGCCCCTGACTCTATAAATGATGATGATGAATTATGTGCAGGGAACCTAACGCTACCTCCCTAATCTCACACGGTCACTATTTTGGCTCTAGTGTCTGGTGTATGAAGAACCTAGTGTCTAGGGGAGAAATGAAATGATGGTACACAACACAAAAACACTTTAATTTTCTATGAGGAAGTGAATAAAACCAGTGGTTAAGTTTTTCTTTAAAATGAATATTTTTTCTGTACAATTTAATCTGCCTGTCCAGCCATATCTTTTGGACAGGTCTTTGGAAATGAGGAACAAGATAGTTTACAGAAAAGATCAACTAAAAATGTGTGGACAATTTGCCCAATAACTATAAAGTCACTATATATCTTTCCTATTGGAATGTTCACAGCTTACACTTTATTCATCTAAGAGGGAGAATCCCTGTGTATGAGGGGCTGTAATTTCATCACACCCCATAAACTTCCTGAGTATGATTTTGAAATACCAGAGTTTATTCAAACGAAAGTGTCAGATATACCCAGATGCTTAACACATCACCTGGGATTCCTTGTAGAATGATAATACAGTATGAAGTTGCAGAAAATCTCGATCTCTCAAAATGCCCAAGCTCCTCCCGTTATCTTTTGACAGCATAAACGAATGGTCGGAGACTTGATGGCTTTATTCTCTCTCAGCAGGTTTCCTGTTACCGGCTGGCAACAGGAAATAAAACCTCTGCAACAAAAAGGACACCCTGGCCTTTTATATCTGATCACTTATTATATTTATTATTTTCCTACGGTGCTATGGGGTCAGCCTCGCGTGCATTACATGTGCACTCGCCCCTAATTTTACATGACTCCCACCTTGCTGTGACCACACCTCAGGTCCCTATGGCAGATACGCCACTGTACGTTTACATAGTTTTCCTCAATAAAATAATGTGGAGTAACCACATTTCCTTTTGTATGATTTTCTCTTCTTTTCCTTTTTAAATATAAATGCTTCAGGCATGTTGAACAGTGTTCATGGAACACGGAGGCTTACTAATATTCTAATGCAATAATATGAAAACACAATTATGACAACATACATCAGTTAGATACAGTTCACCGTGAGGACTCAACAATGTCTGCTCCCGGCACGTCTTTCGATTTTCCCAATAGCAGTATCTAACTTTGGCAGTGGGATTAAACATATGAATTCATAAAGCATTCTTACCACAAATTTCAAGAAATATAAACAAATGACGCTGACTTGCAAAGAAGTGGCCTCAGTTTCTTCTGCACTGTCCAGACTGTGAATACTTCTTTATTTAATTTTAAAATTAACACAGCTGATCTCAGCGTATTTGAATGACAAGTTTTGTTCAACTGGCACTGAGCAGCGAAAGCTTTTTGCTAATACTTATTAGCACTGGCCAATCGAAAGCTTGCGACTACCAGAATTCAAATGTAGTTTTTGAAAAACAAAAATAATTCCAAACAAACTCTGCGTCTGGTAGTCGATTGGCCAGTCTGCTTTAGTTATGCCAATACAAAAAGATGTTTCGTTTTGGATTACATTTTCCTACCGCTCCCCTTTCCCCCTATACTCTTTTTACCCAAGCGAATTTGAATTTACCTCAATGCCTCTTTTCTAAGCTGCCGTCCCCACTAACGTTATGACAAAAACAAGCAGGAACAACAGTCTGTCTGGTCGCGCGTCCGTAGACATTTAGTATTTTCTCAATAACTTGGCTAATACCTGGACCACCATATTATTTAAAACATATTCTTGCTCAGTGGACTCTAAGCTATACTACCATATGATTTTTATGGTCAGTTTCATTATGGTTTAGATTTTCAATTTTGTCACGGTCAATCGTCAAATAAAAATGTTACACTAGACGGCCATCTTTTCCCCCTTCATCTCTCGCTAGCATGCATTTTCAAATAACTACTTGTTTTAGTGACGTCAGAAATACTACCGCGAGGAGGAAATAAAATTGTCTGCGTGTTTGCCTCTGTTGGCTTTGCCGCAGCGTGTATATATGCAAGGCACAACGTGTCAAGCGAAGCGGGGTTTTGAGCGGCGGGTGTAAGAATTTGCTTTAATTATTTGGATTGTCTCGCGTTACACTACCGAATTTGTAAGGATTACTACTGATTACCAGCGTTAAAGTCAAAATATTACGTTAATTCAGACAGTAGTTTGGCTGCACACTTCCGCAAAATCGTTAATTGTAAGTCTTGCCTCAGTCTCTATCAGATCGGGCAAAATGTTAAAAATGTACGTCACAAGAAAAGCGAGGAGGTTTAAACGGTGGGATCGGTTCTAAGCCTGTCCACGTCACAAAATTCCGCGCTATGCTGCCGTGAGAGAGGATTACAGTCAGACACAATCGGGCGGGTTTATTTATTATCATTTTATAACTAAAATCTTACTAAAATGAGCGATTATTCTCGCAGATTTTACTACACACCTCCCATCCTAAAACATGCATTCATTTGCAGGTTATAATCTGCGAGATAACTTAGCTCAATGAAGTCTTACGCGTTTCTCTGATCTTCATCATAAGGATGTCTACTCAAAAAGTCTGCACCTACGTTCTGAGGGCCGGGAATATATTCAATCAGAAATGAGTATGGCTGCAATAATAATGACCATCTCAATAATCTGGAATTTTCATGCTTGGCCTGTGATAGGAATACGAGTGGTGAATGATCCGTTTGGACCACAAATGTCCTGCCATATAAATAAATCTGGAATTTTTTTATAGCCCATATCAAAGCTAGACACTCCTTTTCACTTGTTGAATAATTTTTTTTCCGCCTTGTTCAACTTGCGGCTTGCATAAGCGACTGGGTTCAATTACCCATCTTGTGAGGAGGACCTTTGCAACAATGTAGCGCCCAGGCCCACATTGCTTGCGTCACTTCTTACGATAAATTCTTGATTCAAGTCAGGCAATTGCAACACTGGCCTGCTTGTGAGTTTTTCTTTTAACTCCTGGTAAGCCAATTCACACTGTGCGGACCAATTTATTGTATCAGGTTGACCTTTGTGAGTTAAATCCGTCAGAGGAGCACATATAGAGTTAAAATGTTTAATGTACTTTTGGTAGAACCCACACAACGACACGAAAGATTACACATCTTTCTTTGTTTGTGGTCTACGTGCTCTTTTCAATTTTTCCAGATTCTTAGGATCAGGGGTCATGCTACCCTGATGTACAGTATGTCCCAAGAATTCCAACTCTTTGCAACCAATACAACATTTTGTTGGCCTAGCGGTTAAGTTAGCCTCTCTGAGTCTATCAAACAGCATATTCAAAGAGGTAACGTGTTCCTCAAATGTTTCCGTAGCAATGAGGATATCGTCCATAAAATTCGAAATACATGGATTTTTCAGGGGATCCAGCAATTTTCGCATCATCCTTGAAAACACACTCGGGGCATTTTTCAACCCAAACGGTAACATGTTGAACTCATAATGACCTTCCGAGGTGCTAAATGCTAAATAAGGTCGAACCACAGGCTTTACTGGAAGTTGGTAATAGCCTTTGCTAAGATCCACCTTAGAAAAATAGTTTGCCTTGTTCAGCCTGGCAAATAGTTGAGTAGTATCAGGTAATGGATCCACCTGACCTTCTGTGACAGCATTCAGTTTCCTGTAATCTATGTACAGTCTATGTTCTCCCGATGGTTTCCGCAACAGAATCACACAGGAACTATAAGGAGACTCACTGTGAGAAATAATCCCTTCTTGTAACAAATAATCTATCTCCTCTTTCAAAGCTTTTTCCTTAGCGAAAGGAATAGAATAGGGCCTCATACAGATAGGTGCTGGGTCTAGTAGTTTCATATCATATTCCAACAAATTTGTGTGCCCCGGTTTATCCGTTAACACATCTGTATGTTTCTCAAGGACCTGTTGAACCTTCTCCTTCTGTCCTTTTGTCAGGTGATTACTGATCTTCACCTGGGCAAACGTTTCACTGGTTTTCAGTGGATATTCGAATGAGGAGAGAGGGTCATTTTTCATTTCGGTTGCGATAGACAAGGCCAATAGGTGTGTTCCTTCCTGGATTTGTCTGTCCAGATATTTCTTCAAAAGGTTCACATGATAGACTTTTTCCTTTCCCTTTTTGTCTATCTTATAATTTGTTCTGGATACCTTTTCCAAAACTGTGTATGGCCCTTGCCATCCGATCTGAAGTTTATTGTTGCTGCCGGGCAATAGAAGAAGCACCTTCTCCCCTACAGCAAGCTCCCTATCCTTAGCTTTCTTATTATAATAAGCAGCATGCTTTTTCCTGGCTTGTCTCAAATTATCATTTGTCAGTTTCCAACTAGTTTTTAAACGAGTGGTCAGTTCGTTCACATATTGATATGATGAGGTAACAGTCTCCTCTGCCTCCTCATCTGTCCAGGTCCTTAACAAATTACATATGGACTTTTAATTTTTCATACTTATTTTTCATGGCACCTGTCAGGTCCTTTACTCTAGAAGCTTTATAGTGAGGACTTTTCTTCCTAGAATCATCACTCACAAATCGTCCACTACCAATTCTTTTCTTGGGGTTTTCTTCCCACTTTAAGTTCATTGTGAGAGATCTTCGCTCTCTTTTCGTTTCCTCCAGTTTATATAATTCTGACCGAGGGATTGTCAGCTTAGTCTGGGGTAAAACTACTCTTGGTGCTCGTCGCATGGTGGCCATTCTAATACATTCGAGTGAAGACTGTGTGTGAAAAGGGGGCTCCCATTCCACGTTGTCTACTTTATTACAATTATTTTTATTTCCAGGCCTAAGTTTGCCCCGTGGCGTGTCTAGGTCCTGATCAATTTTCCCACTTGTGGGTGTTCCCTCATGAAATACGCCACATGCTTCTACAAAATTCTCAACGATGACCATCATATCTGGCCAAAAATATTTTTGAGCTACTTTTTGGCAGATGGTACCTACTTTCTCGTGGTCCCCATCTTTTCCAACATGTAAACTCCGTATTACGTCTGCCCTATACATTTTAGGAAGAACCAGCTGTCCATGACCAGCTGAACCAGTGCCGGCCTTCCGATATAACAATTGAGTCTTTATGTAAAATTCTCCTTTTCTGGGAGGTGTATGGCAGTTACGCAATTTTTGAAAGCACGGCTTCAGTGACCTATCTTGAGCCTGTGCCTTCCTCATCTTCTCTGGATGAGTATTTATAGGTTCATCTTCTTCCTTTCTGGATTGTGATCGGGTCTGGACTGCTGCCAAGACCACAGGTCTCTTGGGATTCCCCAAGTAGACATAACGACACCCCAATATCAGAGGGTAGATGGGTGCGTCTATCACTGCTGCTCTGATTATCCCTTCCACATAGCGAGTTTTCACTGTTATCCTTGCAATGGGAAGTTTCATGAGTGGTAGGTCCTTGGTCGCCCCTTGTATCTCCACTGTTTCTGTGGTATACTGATCTGGGTTCACCAAGTGCGAGCTCACGACAGCATCAAAATCTAAACCTGTATCATAGAGGCACCTTATGGTGACATCATTGCATACAACATCCTCACAAACTGGGGGGTGATAAGGTTCCTGCTGTCCAGCAGGTTTGTCCTTTACTTCCTGGTTCCCCTTTTTCATAGCAGCAAATTCAGCAGGTTTACTTTTACAAAACTTAGTGTCATGTCCCTCCTTCCTACAATGTTTACAATACCATCTACCTTGATGAAAAAGTTTTCTTTCATCATTCTTTCTGTCATTGAAATGTGAGATTTTATTTTTAAAATCATTTCGAGGCCTATCAAAGTTCTGCTTACCTCTGTTATCACATTTATTATGGTTTTGAGGAGCCTTATACTGATCTACTGGTATTTTCTTGATGCCAGCTACCTCTGCCTGGGCTGCCAGATACCTCTCAGCGACATTAATTATCTCACCCAGCCTCTCCGCGCCCTGTTCCATGAGAAACTTTCTCATGTCTGGAGCCATGGACTCTCTCATCTGTTCTATGAGTATCATCTCTTTGAGATCTTGGGTTTTCCCCAGAGTAGCCCATTTCTCCATATACGTTTCTAACCGGGCGGAGAACTGGTGATAGGTCTCACCCGACAGTAGCCTGGCATTCCTAAATTTCTTTCTATAAAACTCTCCGTTCTTTTCGTATCTTAACAGAAGAGCCTGCTTCAACATGTCATAGTTGTCTTGGTCGTCCCTGCTCATTTTAGAAAACACTTCATAAGCTGTTCCCCGAAGACCCTGAGACAACTTTACACCCCATTTTTCTCTTTCTAACCCATTAGTAGTGGCTAATACTTCATATCTGCTTAAATATGACTCAATGTCATCATCATTTTCTACAAAATAGTCTAAATGGAACCCCATGGCTGAGCTGGAGGCCCCCTGACTAGCAGTAGCATCAGAGGTAGAGGGGCTGTGACTATTGTCCGGAGCAAGGCCTTGCAACTCTAACTCCCTTTGTCGCAACTCATGCTTCCTCTGTAACCTTTTATCTTCTGCTTCCCTCTCAGCAGTCAATCTTTTTTCTTCTGCCTCCCTTTGCAGTCGTTTTTCTTCTTCCTCCATTTCGGCAGTCAATCTCTTTTCTTCTGCCTCCAATTTTCTCTCTTCAAATTGGAGCCTCTTTATCTCAGCCTCTCTATCAGCCTCTAAGGCCCTAGCCTCCTTCTCAGCCTCAATCTGTAACCTTTTAATTTCTTTCTGCGCTTTCTATCTATCTCTAATTTCTTCATCTCCCTAGCATCTTCTACCTGCATTTTCCTTTCCTCAGCTAACCTATGTTCTTCCCTAGTAATAAATTTATCACATTCTGAGGTGACATATTCAATCAAGAGTTGACCTTCCATATTCATTTCCCTGGCAGTCTGCACAGCCGCAGAGCGAAACTTGGCCAGATCTGCCATCCTGATAAATACAAAATGTACTAACTAAGTTTCTAACTAAGTACACATTTATTTAATTAATTCTGGGTTCTGACACTTTCTTCACTTCCCAAATCTTGGGTAATAATATATGGGGATTCCCTGGGAAAATTAGAATGTTGTTAATGCTAACCCAGACCCCAATGTATGTAGTACTAGGAGAACTTCAAATCCCCGGACAAGCCTACTAATTTATGTAGCAAAGTTTGATTTGCTGGGGAGGTTATGATGGTATCCTAAAAGAATGAAATCCGTGTCTGTATTAACCGTGTGAGGTCAAGCACATGTAGGCCCCTGACTCTATAAATGATGATGATGAATTATGTGCAGGGAACCTAACGCTACCTCCCTAGATCTCACACGGTCACTATTTTGGCTCTAGTGTCTGGTGTATGATGTACCTAGTGTCTAGGGGAGAAATGAAATGATGGTACACAACACAAAACACTTTAATTTTCTATGAGGAAGTGAATAAAACCAGTGGTTAAGTTTTTCTTTAAAATGAATATTTTTTCTGTACAATTTAATCTGCCTGTCCAGCCATATCTTTTGGACAGGTCTTTGAAAATGAGGGCAAGATAGTTTACAGAAAAGATCAACTAAAAATGTGTGGACAATTTGCCCAATAACTATAAAGTCACTATATATCTTTCCTATTGGAATGTTCACAGCTTACACTTTATTCATCTAAGAGGGAGAGTCACTGTGTATGAAGGGCTGTAGTTTCATCACACCCCATAAAGTTCCTGAGTATGATTTTGAAATACCAGAGTTTATTTAAACAAAAATGTCAGATATACCCAGATGCTTAACACATCACCTGGGATTCCTTGTAGAATGATAATACAGTATGAAGTTGCAGAAAATCTCGATCTCTCAAAATGCCCAAGCTCCTCCCGTTATCTTTTGACAGCATAAATGAATGGTCGGAGACTTGATGGCTTTATTCTCTCTCAGCAGGTTTCCTGTTACCGGCTGGCAACAGGAAATAAAACCTCTGCAACAAAAGGACACCCTGGCCTTTTATATCTGGTCACTTATTATATTTATTATTTTCCTACGGTGCTATGGTGTCAGCCTCGCGTGCATTACAGGTGCACTCGCCCCTAATTTTACATGACTCCCACCTTGCTGTGACCTCACCTCAGGTCCCTATGGCAGATACGCCACTGTACGTTTACATAGTTTTCCTCAATAAAATAATGTGGAGTAACCACATTTCCTTTTGTATGATTTTCTCTTCTTTTCCTTTTTAAATATAAATGCTTCAGGCATGTTGAACAGTGTTCATGGAACACGGAGGCTTACTAATATTCTAATGCAATAATATGAAAACACAATCATGACAACATACATCAGTTAGATACAGTTCAATGTGAGGACTCAACAATGTCTGCTCCCGGCACGTCCTTCACTTTTCCCAATAGCAGTATCTACCTTTGGCAGTGGGATTAAACATATGAATTCATAAAGCATTCTTACCACAAATTTCAAGAAATATAAACAAATGACGCTGACTTGCAAAGAAGTGGCCTAGTTTCTTCTGCACTGTCCAGACTGTGAATACTTCTTTATTTAATTTTAAAATTAACACAGCTGATCTCACCGTATTTGAATGAAAAGTTTTGTTCAACTGGCACTGAGCAGCGAAAGCGTTTTAGCTAATATTTATTAGCACTGGCCAATCGAAAGCTTGCGACTACCAGAATTCAAATATAGTTTTTGAAAAACAAAAATAATTCCAAACAAACTCTGCGTCTGGTAGTCGATTGGCCAATCTGCTTTAGTTATGCCAATGCAAAAAGATGTTTCGTTTTGGATTACATTTTCCTACCGCTCCCCTTTCCCCCTATACTCTTTTCACCCAAGCGAATTTGAATTTACCTCAATGCCTCTTTTCTAAGCTGCCGTCCCCACTAACGTTATGAAAAAAACAAGCAGGAACAACAGTCTGTCTGGTCGCGCGTCCGTAGACATTTAGTATTTTCTCAATAACCACCATATTATTTAAAACATATTCTTGCTCAGTGGACTCTAAGCTATACTACCATATGATTGTTATGGTCAGTTTCATTATGGTTTAGATTTTCAATTATGTCACGGTCAATCGTCAAATAAAAATTTTACACTAGACGGTCATCTTTTCCCCCCTTCATCTCTCGCTAGCATGTATTTTCAAATAACTACTTGTTTTAGTGACGTCAGAAATACTACCGCGAGGAGGAAATAAAATTGTCTGCGTGTTTGCCTCTGTTGGCTTTGCCGCAGCGTGTATATATGCAAGGCACAACGTGTCAAGCGAAGCGGGGTTTTGAGCGGCGGGTGTAAGAATTTGCGTTAATTATTTGGATTGTCTCGCGTTACACTACCAAATTTGTAAGGATTACTAGTGATTACCAGCGTTAAAGTCAAAATATTACGTTAATTCAGACAGTAGTTTGGCGGCACACTTCCGCAAAATCGCTAATTGTATGTCTTGCCTCAGTCTCTATCAGATCGGGCAAAATGTTAAAAATGTACGTCACAAGGAAAGCGAGGAGGTTTAAACGGTGGGATCGGTTCTAAGCCTGTCCACGGCACAAAATTCAGCGCTATGCTGGCGTGTGAGAGGATCACAGTCAGACACAATCGGGCGGGTTTATGTATTATAATTTTATGACTAAAATCTTACTAAAATGAGCGATTATTCTCGCAGATTTTACTACAGATGTCTAGAATGCGTTGATTAAATGTTGAACTGTCAACAGAGTTTTCAAGTTGATATGATTCCCGTTGATTTTGGGTCATTTGAATTACTGTTACATAGTTTGATTGTGGCTGTTATGAACCTTAAGGACACTATATCTAATAATCCTAGACACAGTTGAAAACAAGCATACGACTCAACTGAATAGTATAAACCTACGACGCCACAGACCCACATTTGACTTTTAGAGATATAATATACCGCGCAGCATCTCATGAGAGAGGGAGTCCAGTTTTTCAACATTGTGGTGTAAAGAGAAATCCCTAAAGCATAACCTACAATTAATTCAATGTGGATAAATATTTCATATCTGTGTGTATTGTGTTCTTAAAAGATTTTGCGAAGGGAAAAGAAGGTTAGTAGATCTTGCACAGATTATTAATACTTTTTTTATATTATTCTTTATTCATCTTAACATCACAGCTAAATGTGCGAAAGATAGTTTTCCAATTAATTCTTCTCATAAATGATTAATAAAATCAGAAGATTTTCCTCTAAGATGATAAGCTGATAGGAAGTAATTAATAGTTCATACTTCACCTTCATCTAGCTTGTTGAATCATCATCATAGTTTTCCATACGCACACACTCTCATGCACAATATATTTAACATCATTAGAATCGAACTCATAGAGATCAATAGTGAGAAGTAGAATAAATGAAAGTCACCCAGTGATATTAAGTGTGAAAGAAGACTTTTGTGTGTCTTCAGTCCATCATAAGTCTGAGTCTACACGCTACGTGTCTGACGTCTAACCAGAAATAATTTATCAAAAAACGGACATTTGGCTAGCAGAATTCGCAATAGGACATTTTTTGTTCCTCACTTAAAGAGGAATATTTCTCGCCCACGCTCAAGAAGGTGGACGCAGCTGTCACGTGAAGCTAAAATCAGCTCAAAAAGTTGGAAAGCTCTCATATTTATACCAAGTGCAACACACTCTTAAGCGCATTCTATTAAGCAGACTCCAGAGTATATTTTATGAATCACGATTGCATATTCAAGATAATGAATCTACATATCAAGAACATTTCGTGAAGATATCCAGTCTGGCCAGTACCCTCCGGAGATTAGACAACAGACATTTTCATACGGCAACTGATAACTGTTGATCAACGCTACAGAGATATACTCAAACAGAGAAGGATTGTATATCGTCGACGGTCTCAGTACGACAAAAGATTTCATCAGAACTTCCTTGACTTAGAGATACCCCACTCGACATAACACATAACAACTTGGGACATTCTATGCATACATGTGAATCATCTTATCCGGGTGAAGCATTTAGAGACACGTGGACTGTGTAGATTACTCACTATTTTGGTAACTCGTATCATATCACATCATCATCATTTCGCTTTACACAAGCTCATTCTTAATTAACTACTACTTAATTTACTACAATATTAATATTTCATCTGTGTTTTTTGTGTGAATCGTCTTCTACCATCATCACATTCTAATCATTACTAACCCTATATGTGTAGATATTTAATTAATAAACCAAATAATCGTTTGATCATTATCTAGTTCGTTAATGTATCACTCGTGCTGTCGGTGTTAAATATTTACATACAGGAAAATGTCTACACTCAGATGAGGTTGGGGGCTTTTTCTGTTACGGGATCTAAGGGCAGAAGCTAACGTCGTGGGGAAACAGAACTTTTTCCATAATTAACTAGAAAACACTGTCCAGTGGAAAGCATTCGCATTCCCTTCTTCTTGTCGCTTTCTCGAATAGGTCTTTATTCTTTCTTAACGAGCCAATTTCTAGAGACCTTCTACCTAATATCTCATAGGCTATTCCTGGCAAAAACTACTGCCGTAGTTGCCCCAATACTCACCACGCGACAGTGCTCCAACTCTGGTTCGTGCTTTGCATCTCAGCCTTCACTGTTCTCCACCAATTTGTCTTTGGTATGCCTTTCTTTCACCGTTCTTCTGGGGTCTGATCTTAAACAACGACTTAACACCTTGCTGAAACCATAATGGAAGGAAAAGCTGAAGACAAACGTGCAAGAGGAAGACTGCAAGGATCATCCAGAGTCCTAAAATACAGAACAGTACTATATATTACCAAGAAGAGATCAAGTGATAATTTTCAGACTAAGAACCGGCCATCTGTACAACAAACTGATAATCGGACAGACATGTCCATAAATAGCCCATGTGGGGAGGACAAACCAACAGTAGAACATGTACTCCTAAACTGCCGACTGCATAAGAGGAGTAGAGGATAAGGGAGGTAGTGTTGCCTTCTCTAACCCAGTAGAGGAAGAAACTGTATGGTGAAGAGAGAAACATGAGATGGACGGCCAGCTTTACATGTGGTTATTTGAGAGCGAACGAAGAAAAAGTAGAACAAGTAATCTGAAAATACTATTTGAAAGCAAACAATATGCTCTAATGTTTTGATTGACCACGTTTGCGAGGAGTGTATCTTTTTAAAATACCCAAAGGAACAAGCATTCAGCTATAATGTCTAATGATGTGTGAAGCATCATCCAAAGTTTAAAACAAAAAAAAATAACAGATAATGATCTAATACACTGTTTATCATTGTGACTAGAGGGAGATGTTAATCCGTCTTTAATGGTGATATACCATTTAAAACAAAATTATTTGCATACGACTTATTGATTTTTGTCTCTTCTTGACTGAAGTCAAAATTATGTAATTTTCATTTTGACTCTTAATTTCTTGAGGTATTTTAGCTTCCATGTGAAAAAGATTGTAATCAAGTAATTAAAAATTGTGGGTGTGGGAGGATGGAGGTCGGGGGGGGGGGAGAGGGGTGGAGTAATGAGTGGTGGTTAGTTGGTTTATGTGAAAGTAAAATTGCTATTGATGCATCCATATTCGTGGAGTTTCTGTTGATAGTGTTGTACCACAAAGAAAATGTGTATTACGCCATGTCAACGGAATCGTGCCTGATCTCAAGATCTGTGAGCGAAAAGAATGATGACTGGATAATCTCGGGAAAATAATAGTGAATGTGTCAAAACGGGGCGGCCCTATAAATCTTTGTTTCTCTCCGGCAGTATCGGTACTGATTTTTATTATTTGCTCTCAATTGTCACACTTTTCTTTCTTTCTTTCTTTCTTTGCTTGTGTGGCAAATATTTTGTAGGTGCAAACATTTGTTGACTCTCCTCTCTGTGATGTTACCTGTTTGTTACCCGGTCATCGTAGCTTGCGGTGAGCAACTGAGATATGATAGTCGCCAGCGTGTTTAGATTGAACCGCTGAGGAGACGACTCGTTTGGTAACCCAGATGGGCAGACACGGAGTTTTTGCGTACACATACGACATATAACGAGATTACTGTCTGTGTGACACATGTGGGCAAACAAGTGTGACATAATCGCTTCCGGGCCGACTTGTTATGACAACATTACTTTCTAATAAAGTAATAAGTATTACAGCTTACCCATGTTGTCATGTGTGTCTACCGATCTGCCTGTGAGAGTGTATGCAAGGCATCAGATGTTCATATATGGTAATACGTGACCTTTGCAGGCACGAACCTTATTTCACGAGGGACTATTTTAAAAATATCACACCCTATTTGCATGATTTGAAATGATTGGATCTTTCTGATTAGATTCATAACAACAATGCGTGGGAAGATAGGAATATAGTCTGACCATTTCGCAGTTTTATTTCACTGTGAATTTCCCGCTCACCAAGACAACATCAGACCTCGCCAGAGTGAAGATTAGATTCATAATTCATTTTTTTAACCGGACATTTTATTGGAGAACCAAATAAGACTTACAAAGCACCGGAAATCTCTACATTTTAATAAAGAACACCGGGACTAGGAAACTGAAGAAAGACACGGAGTCAGAGGGTATGTAGTGCATTTTTCATTATATGTTTCTTTACTAACATCTATATTTTATATATATTAGATATATATTTATAATATATATTATTTATATTTATATTATATATATATCTGGATGTCAAAGTCATTTGAGGCTGGCAACCTCAGCGTATAGAATGGTGATTCATGAACCACCATTGCACGGGCTGGTGATTGCTTTATTGATAGTTTCGTAAAGAGAACTAAAAACATAAAGTAGTTCCATGTTCCGTATGGAGCAGGGAGGGAAAGATGAAAGAAATGATGTACATTCTAATACTTACATTTTAAAAGCAGTGTAAATGTCACTATAAACATGGTCACTTTAAAATTAATGTAAGTTTTCAAGCTTAAACCAGTGTAAATGTCTATGTGAAGATATTCATTTTAAAGTAATGGAAGTTTCAAACTTTTCAATCAGTGTAAACATAAATGAGAACATATTCAATATATATTGTGAACACTTTTCAATCAGTGGAGATGTATATGTAAACAGACTCTATCTGTATTTTTAACCTTTTCATTTAAATATAAAGTAACTGTGAAAGCTATTCTATTTAAATGTAAAGAAAGTTTTATCCCGAGGGATTAAATTTAATTCTCATCGAGGGTAAATTCTGAGTAATTGGGATGGTTGTATGGGAAGATAGGAACCCATAACTATGGGATGGAAAACGCCATACTCAGAAGAGCGTTTCGTTCTATTCTTTACCATAGTTATTGGTGGTACCAGCAGAAAGTACTATCTCTGGAACAAGAAGGGAACCGTGGCCTAAGCTTTAAGACGAAGGACGCGCGTGGTAGACTCTCCTTGGGGTTTAAGGGAAACGATCTACCCCCGACAACCTTGATCAGAGACGAGCGTGAACAGAGTGAAAAGAACCAACCCATAAGAAGGAGCAGAACCGTCATTGGCAGCTAAGTTCAAATATATGCTGCCACTTGAACTTCTTGTAATATGTCACATTCCCTAAAGACTGTGAGGATAACTTTTCTTGATCCATAACTATTCAAATTATTTCCAACTCTTAAAACCTAAAGTGATTATTAAATTTTGTTATTTGTAATGTTACAAATTTAACTTCGATTTAATCCTTTTAAAGTTACTGCATGTTTGTCTCAGTCAAACTACTACACACACTCTAAACAGAGCTGTAATAGAATTCCACTGAGTAAATCAGGGGTCGGAGCTTAAACGAGCTAAAAGTAATAAGTGCTTACATCCTTCACAAAAGCGTTGGCAGAATTACAGAGTTAACATACTCAGCCAAAGTAGTATTGTTCTCGCTTATTATGAATATCTTGTGAAGACTCCCTTTGTAATAGAAGTGTCATCACCCTTCTATCTACATCTCTGCCAAGAGTAATCGTATGCCAAGGTAGATACCTTTGAAGCCCATATTAGATACTATTGAATTTTGGCCACTATTGGACCACTACTGCAAAGCAGGGGAGGCAATACCGTCACAGTGAATAAATAATATATGAAAGAAAACTGCAGATAAAAATCGACAGCAACGAAAATAAATACAATATCTGTAGTAAAACAGGACGTTACAATCCACAGAGAACACAGAAGAGAAGTGAAGAAAAGGATAAACAACTGACGAGTGAGCGTGGTATGAAAACCTGGGGAGGATGTTATAAGAATATAACAAATAAAAGAAGTAAAATAATTTGGAAAAGGAAAGCAAAACACAGAAAACTTGTTATATTATGTCAATCGCGTATAATCATTGTAATGTTTATGGTTTATGTTGCCTAACTAAAATAAAGTAACGACATAATGATATCGCCAGATTATACTGTTTTTGTCTGTAATAACTAAGGAAGGTGACCATGTCTCTCGGCAACTACTGTTATAACCTCCTTTCTTTCAGTTTCGTTATTAACTTTCTCGTCTCATGCGTTGTTAAATTGTCCAGTGTTCTCACTATTTGTCGCTCATTGCCTATCTCTCCAGGAGATTTTCAAGCTATAAGAAGGGACTTTTTTTTCTTCTCCTTGTTTAATATGTCAATTGAAAATAGACTAACACTTTATTATTTTGGCAATTAGTGCCTGTGGCACGCTGACTCTCTGCGGGACATCTCTTATTTTTTTAACGGTACATGAGCTTCTAATATATTTTTCATTAAATCCAGATTTCTATTTCTTGCAATGATATTCTTCTGTATTTATTTGTTGTCCACCATTCCGTTCTGTATGGATGTATCTGCTCTACATTGTATTTGAAAAGTATCTTTTATAAGTAAAGATTTGTTTCGTAATTGTGTATTTATTTGTTAATTTTTTTTTCTTCTGTTTTTCTTCTGCAGCCATATTCTTCTGTCTTCAGAATTACCTTTTGTCTGGTATCATTAATGTGACCAGACACTAGAACTAAATTGGACATAAGTGCATTTTGATAACTTCCATTATATTAGTTCCTTAATTAGAAATAACATTTTATTTATTTATTCTTATTGTTTAGGATGGAGATATTTACTCTCTGCCTTTGATGTATCATTCAGTTGCTGATACATGTTTGTCGCTCCTTACTATTAAATTTGCATCACTATAACGTCATTTACTGCTATCTTGTGTCCTCACATTATAATGTTACCATTGGTTACTGTAAACTCATTATGTTGGCAAAATACAGAGGACGCCTATTAGAGAATGATAATGCAATCGATGAATTAACAAGGCTAAGAATGTTGCAACCTGGCAACGAACGTTAGACTATAGCAGGGAGGGACGTATGAGAGGATGCATTAGCCGTATATACAAATAATATAATGCTGTGCATAAGGCTGGCAACGTATACAAGGTATACAGCCAGCATGCAACAGGAACAATTAGCATTCTTTCACTTTGACATTAGCTGAGGGAGACTGATTGTCTATGGGTCTGCCCGGAATGATGTGATGTCGATTCAGATCAACAATAACAATCGTACCACTTTAAATGTAAATAATGTGTCATTAATCTTTTGTTTGGTTTTCTTATGTGCATGACGTTGTGTATTTGTGTTTACGTCTATCTTCAATTAGTTTGAACAAGTTAAAGAACTGAATAAATAGGTACATTATTTGTAAAATTGTATCGGCGAATATTTAGTGTGCATGGACAAGAAAACATGTATGCGTTTATGTAAAACGTGTCAAAAGCACCTGATTATAAATCAGCGTGTGTAATTTTGTTTAAACAGTTGATTCTTCGTATTCCTAGTTCACACTCAGACGTCAACTTGAATACGTTCCAAGAAATCAGTGGTCTGCCTGAGGCTATTTCTATCTCCATAGAGCTTTTCCAAGAATGGTACTGGTGATGGCCACATGTGCTTTCTCTGTTCCTCATATGTTGGGCATCTTAACATTACCCCAGACCTAAGGGTCTGTTATATTTGGACATGCGCCTTAATATAACCGACTAGGCTGAACGGGAGGCAAAAGTTTTACATAAAAAAAAAAGTAGATGTTCGTCATTTTATCGGTGCCATAGTCACACTCATCGGTAGTATCTAGCAAATTTTTGGCATTTACTATATTTTACAATCTATGGTTTATTACTTCTTATAGTAGTCTTTATTTAAACCTAGTCTATGTACGTTAGTGCTTAATGTAAATAGCTTAGAGTTTATTTCTGTACCTGTGAAAATATTTGTTTAATTTCGTACCAGTGTAAGCATTCTAAATATTACTAAAGTAATGGTCTCTTGTAATTTATCAAAAAACCAGTACTACAAATGTGCAGTCACGATTGAAACTAATACGATCGTATCTGAAACGCGATTACACACACATTCAACCGCAACTGTTAGAAAATTTGAATATCGATCCTCTTAGGAATCTAAAAGTGGGCAACAAACTTCTTTATTCGTCTTAAAATATTGTTTCAGCCCACGCACGACGTGTTTCTGTGACATGGGCATCGACCTTAGTTAAGTGACATGTATGCGGCACTCTGATATCATGAGTTGGAATACCTGGCCATCCAGTTTTATACTAGTATTTATGTTTCTGCCAAACAGAAAAAAGAACAATGGGCCTTTATCAAATTACAAAACAAAACTTATTTGCTATTCCTCCCATGGAGGTGCTAAAACAGACACCCACCAACCAGTTGTTGTTGTTGTTTTGAAGAGGTGATGGATGGAGAGCGGGCACTTAACAGCTGACCGTTATTGCCTCTTCTCGTTCCGTCTTGGTCTACCCCGTTCAACCTGAAAATTGGTTATAATTGGGGTATTTAGTGTCATTTTATTTACTAATTTTGTATTCAATTTAAATAACTGGTTTTTTGCAGTTGCTGATGTTAATTTATATTAGTATTTGTCATTTTATTTTCTCTTTTGTATTGTTTTTAGATAACTATTGTCCTTTGCACTTGGTTTTAATTTGTATTAGTATTTGTTCGTTTTTAATTCATAAATTGAGTTTAACAGACGTTGAGGAGTTTTGGAAAATAAAACTTTTTTTTTAAAATACCTCGTTGGAAAGAATCTTTTCCAGAAATATGTCTCCCGACCGTTGTCCTATGAGTATTTAGTAAGTTTTTTTGTTTTTGTTTTCTGTTGGTTTTTTAAAAACTGATTTGTTAGTTCTTGCTGCTTAATTTCTATTTGGTTGAATGTCTTGTCTGAAGTACTAACCTTATATGGTTTCCTTTGTTTCATGTATAAATCTTTTAAGTATTGATTGGGCACCTCCTGGGGCATCTATACTTAAAACCTTATTGCCTGTCATGTCTAAATTGTGATTTCCATAGTAAGTTTTTAATTCAAGCTTTTGTTGTTCGTACTTTTTACAGTGGATCAGGTAGTGGTCTATGTCATTTTCTTCCTGGCATTCTAGAAGACGACTAATATACGGTTGTGCATAGAGCTGGCAAACTCATCATGTAAAACAAATTTCTACTGAAACCACCACAACAAGAGCATGTTACTGTTTTGTGAAGGCTTCCTGCGATGGGGGCAGCTGTAGTCGTGGTTTCGTAGGGAGCAGAAAGGTAAATGAGTATTATTATTAACATATCTCGCGAACATCCGATGGACTACCAAAGTAGCTGGATGAAAAACATCGATGTTTCTCCCAGTACCTATCTTCGGTGTCAAACTGATCGAAGACTTAGTATATTGCCTAGAAGTAAATCAATGAATACAGCGACAGGAATGCCAATTAGAGGTGGGAAAATCGAGACAGTCCGTTGTTTCGAGACAGTCGGCTTAGTGATTCAAACTGTTTCGACGCACTGTGTCGACACACCGGCACATTTTGCCCGTATCGGGTAGAAAGAAGTCTCTAATAGAGTCATGAACTGTGTGAGACGATGTCTCTGTTTTTTCTTGCGCGGTACTGGCGTGTGTGAAAATCTATGGCGTTTCGTGTGACCACAATTCAATATTTTTACACAAGTCTTCATTATGATGAAATAAAACGGAGATATGATGATAGCTGAAGTATATGTGAAAATAATAAAAAAAAAACCACAGTAATAATAACAGTAATAATAACACATAATATCAAACTAGAGTAAGCTAGTTTTGGTAGACAATGATTCAAATCTACACCGAGTACACAGATATCAGCAGAGCTAATAAAGTGTCCATTACATTTATACTTTAACATTGACAACTGCAGTGTCTATAACTTCTCAGCAAAAATAATATCATGTGCCTAGTCATGCTTGAAGTTGACGAACCCTTGAAATACCAGAACACACGTTACATTTTACTTTGTTGTCTTTGATCTTTACAAAATAATCCCAAACAGGGCTTCTCCCCGCCATAAATGAAGATTAAATGAGGTTGAACACAAGTTTTAAACACTATTTTATGTATAAACAAAACACGTTTTCTTACGAGAGCGCCTGAAGTCAGGAATCAAGAGTACCGTAACATGCGTATAATGAGCGCTTGGATGAAATAGAACTATGGAACTGTTTCGAAACAGCAGACTACAAGTAAATTAACTGAAACAATGAGACATGAGTCGTGACACCCTAGTATGCAGATCTACTTATTCTCGTTAGTACAAATCTATGGTATTTCGTGTGACCACTGTTAAGAATTTTACACAGTCGTTTTCATTATGATGATATGCAAGGGGAACATGCTGACAGCTGCAGTAAAAGTGAAAATAATAATAACAGTAATAATGACACATTATATAAAACTAAAATAGGTACAGTCAGCGACAATGATTCAACTCAAACCGAGCAGACACCTAGTAATAATAATAATAGTTGCCCATCGCAAGCGAAGATGGCGACAGCTTCAGACTTGAGTTGTGACACATCTGTGTCGTGATCTCATGTGACTAATTAATCCTATTTTGGCCCTACAGGCCCTGCCACATACGGGGCACACATGGTTAGAGTCGATAGTAGTGTTGCTGTGCATTCTGGCCTTTCTTGCAGCACGCTTGCCTTCTGCCTTATCAGCTAAATTCTGTTCTGCAATGCGAACACCTAGTAGTAGTAAGCCTCTTTCAGTCCTGAGGAATTATTTTAAAAAAATCATGACTTGTTTGATTTTCCATACTATCTATGAACGCCTAATGTACCGCACGCTTGACACATTTTTACAAGGTCCACGAAGGTGAGACAATGATACAGTGTGCCTCTTTGCAAAACAGCGAAGCAGACGGGAACTGAAACTGCTTTTTCGATACACTATGTGTCGAATCTGCGTGAGACAGTGTGTCTCTGCAAAACAGACAGGAACTGACACTGTATCGACACCGCAAGAAGGCTGTGTATCGAATCGTTCGGGTACGATGCTGTTTCGACGCATTGTATCGACACATACACACAGTAGCCATCTCTAATGCCAATGTTCCCTTAGCAAGAGTAGGCATGCAATGCTTAGATCAACTAGAATAATGGACTTATTTCAAGGACTCACGACAGAGTAATGGACTTTATTTCAATGACTCCCGAAATATACTGCTAAAAGTTCATCGCGACGATTCTTAACATGGGAACTATACAATTTAATGAAAAAAAAAAAAAGCTTCTTAACATAATGAATGTCAAATGCTGAAGAGCAACGGAGGTTCCTATAAGCTCAATAACCAAACAAAATAAAAGACATGAAATATAGAGTTCATCAAGAAGGATAGCTTTTAGAACTCTGAGATTGGAGTGCCCCAAGAAATACCAGTTGCCACCACTGCGCTTCTTATTAGCTAAAGATTTGATTATGAAAACAACATTAAACACCAGACACACAATTCAGTGGGCTCTGACAAAACTGCATGACAATCTAGATTAAGTCGATGACCTAGCCTCTCTAAATCATAAGCGAAACCAGATAAGAGACAAAATTAAATATCTGACGAAACGAGATTGGATCTGAAAATCTGCAGAAAATTGACAAGGATTATATGAATAAAAACCGCTAATGATGGTCAGATTTCAGTTTGAGAAATACGCATACATGATGTGGACTCGTACATACATCTTGGCAGCAACACGGATAACGTTGGTGGCGTGTAGTGTGATAATAACAGTAACACAGAAGGCAAAAGGATATTTCCTGGTACTAGGTCAACTACAATGTTCTTAATAGTTATAATGTACAAGGTGAAGGTCGTCCCATACCAGACACTGCAGTAGGGGAGTGAATTGTTAGAGACTTCTCTATACTATGTCCAGCATCGAGAGGTGGGGGTGACTAGTTCCCTTCCTCGCTGCCTTTCCTTCTCTAACTCAAGAACAACGTCAGGTACCCATTTACAGCTGGGTAGACTGCAGCGTGATGATACCGTGAATCGAACCCGGCAACTTTGCTGCGAGAGACTAGCACTCTAACCACTATGCCAATCGCACGTTCGGTTAAACGTACACAATTAAAAAATTAACTTTAAAGAGCTTCATCTCATGGACCAAAAGGAACTTCTTAAGTTGAAATTTTTAAGTTGAACTTTTTAAGTTGAACTTCTTAAGTTGAACTTCTTAAATTGAACTTCTTAAGTTGAACTTTTTAAGTTGAACTTTTTAAGTTGAACTTCTTAAGTTGAACTTTTTAAGTTGAACTTCTTAAGTTGAACTTCTTAAGTTGAACTTCTTAAGTTGAACTTTTTAAGTTGAACTTCTTAAGTTGAACTTCTTAAGTTGAACTTCTTAAGTTGAACTTCTTAAGTTGAACTTCTTAAGTTGAACTTCTTATGTTGAACTTTTTAAGTTGAACTGTTTTTCTAAGAAAGAGAATCGCTTCATTTATATCTTCCTTTCTTGTTGCTCTAAGTCGCAGATCTTACGATTAGGGTGGCGTCAAACAAGCGCTCAGCGCCTACTTGTGTTGCTAGTAAAGCTGTGACAGTCAGAGCGACGTTCTGAGAGGTGTCGAGGGATTGCCTCATTTGCATGTGTCTTTAATGAGCGGTCAATCTTGTCTACCTCTTTCAATGCATTTTTTTAAATTCCAGCTTAAATTTGAATATTTCAGTTGGCTTTGTTTCTCCGCTTTCTTCAAAGTGTGATGGGAACCGTGTTGATCGTTCCTTATCATCTAGATCAGTGGTGGCCAAGCTAAGGTTGGCCGAGAGCCAGATTATGGTAAAGGGTAACACCCGAGGGCCAGACCTATAAAATCCTTAAAAAATAACGTTCTGATATTTAGTTTTATATATATATATAATGAACCACGTACAGAAAGCAACGGCAAACTACTGTACTGCACATCTGCCAAGACATGTATACCAGTCTTCGAACTGAAATTACTGTTTAAAAAAATATAATGAATCTGATGTTTTAATTTGTTTTGTAATTTGTAATTTGACATGTAATTATTTATTTCAAACATACATTTGTGTGTTATTTCATTGTGAAGAGTGTGGCTTCAATCAACAATAAGAGGCCGACCAAAACAGGTTGGCGGGCCGGTCAAAACAGGTTGGCGGGCCGGATCTGGCCCGCGGGCCGTAGTTTGGCCACCGCTGATCTAGATGTTTAAAAAAAAAAATCAGATCATCTTCAAGTATCCGAAGCTAAAGTGGGCGATGAGAGAATCAAATGATGACATAAGCACGGTATAAATGTCGCGACCACGTTGCTGTCATGTCTAGACACAGCAGACGAGGCAAATCAATGGTTGCCTCGTAAGACGAATTACCTTTCTTCGATTTGTTTTCACACCCATCCATTGGATAAATACAACAGTATCGAGACGTCACGTACTCGTAACCGGGCAACGGAAGAAGCAAGTATCTTCGTCCAGAGTAACTGGGGACAGTTTTACTGCACGACGTTCAGTCCGCAATGCGCGTTGACTTAGATGAAGGGGTTTAATTAAAAACATGGGAGCCGCGCTGGTGTAATGGTTAAGACGTTGCGCTTGCGACCATGTTTTCATGGTTCAAGCCCGGGCGCGGGCATTTGTAAGAGTGTCATCGACCGCGAATTTGACTGAATAACCTGAACGGCTCTTGCAGATAAACCCTATGTGGATGGGAAGGAGCGAAGCTCCTGACCGGGTTTGAAGGAAAGTCCACTGGCTCCCCAGCCTCGCAATGACATGTCATTGGGTCAAAAGGGCTGGAAAGCTCGAGTGCCGCTGGTTAGAGAAAAAAAAAATGAAAAAGATCCCGATTTGTCGAGAAGAACTCTGATTTCGTCCCCCAGCATTGGGGAATTTTTAACGTATGAGAGGAGTCGGGGGACTTGTAACCGACTCCAACTACAATTCCGAATAAAACTACCGACTCCTCGATCCTGGCTATAACGGAAACAAAGAAAAAAGGACAAGGAGTCATGGATCTCGATGGCAACACGCTGCTCTACAGTGGTGTACCCACATCTGAAAGAGCTAAAGGGGGCGTGGGTTACATTGTTGCCAAAAACCAAAAAGATAGTATCAAGGGATGGAACTTTGTCTCGGAGTGCATTATGGTTGTAAAACTAAAAGAAGGAAAAACCATAGTCAACCTGGTCATAGTGTATGGGCCAAATGAGGATGAGAGAGCAGAGGTCAAGGAGGAATTTTTCGAGCTGCTTCAAAGGACAGTGGTTGACTGCCTAGATGAAATTATCATGCTCGGAGATTGCATTGCCAGAGTTGGAAATGACCATGCTAGATGGGGTGGAGTTATCGGAAGATATGGAGAAAATACTCTCAATGACAATGGAAAGCGACTCCTTAGATTCTGCAGTGAGCAGAATCTGATCATTGTAAACGCAAAGTTTGCGCATAAATGCATACACTAGATGTGAACCAACAAAGAATGAGAAGTCAGTGATCGACTATGCCATTCTTAAAAGGAGCTCATACAAATATGTCCGGGATGCTAGAGTCTGGAGGGGGCCAGAGATTGGAAGTGATCACTACCTGCTTAAAATCAAAAGTACAACTGAAAGAGTTGCTCAGCCTAGGAACTGCCCAACATCACGCAAGAAACTAAGTAAACGAACGGGAGAAATGAGCATTAGGAAGCTGAGAGAGCCAGAAATTAAGACCAGATATCAGGGGCTTATTGCTACAGCGGTGAGCAACACAGAAGAACAACCTGATGACTTGGAAACCCTATGGCTTAAATTCAAGGACATCATAAAGACAGCTGCTGCAGAAGCTTGTGGTAAGTCCGACTTGAGAACAAGAGAAAGAGGACACCTTGGTTCAGAAGAAGTCAAAGAGAAAATAAGAAAGAAGAAAATGGCATGGAATCAATACTTAGGAGCTAAAGACACAGCAGGACAAATTGAGAAATATAGAGAATATGTGACACTCAGAAATGAAGCAAAGAACAAGGTGCTAGCAGCAAAACTGAAGTCCTGGGCAGAATTTGGAGAAAAGCTAGAAAAAGATGCGCAAGAAAACCAGAAATTGTTCTATAAGACCCTAAAGAACATGAGGAAGGAAAAACAATGCCCTCTCAAATTTATAAAGGACAGGCAAGGCAAATTGCTTACTGCCCCGAAGGAAATAATGGAAAGATGGAAAGAGTATTTCTCAGAACTCCTTGATGGTGAGCAAGGTCAAGCATTAGAAATGATAACCACTAGCACAGAAGAGAAAACCAATGATGGAGAAGATGACATAAAGATGGAAGAACTGAAGGCAGCACTGGAGAAAATCAAGATGGGCAAAGCAGCAGGGCATGATGGTATAACACCAGAAATGGTTAAGTTCATGGAAGCATCAGGTAACCTTTTACTCTTAAAGGTCCTACAGGCAGCGTGGTGCAACAAGACCATACTAAAGGATTGGGAGAATGCCATTATAACACCAATTTTCAAAAAGGGTGACAATCGACAATGTGGAAACCATAGAGGCATATCCTTTCTCAGTGTCCCTGGTAAAATCTACTCTAGAATCCTAGAGCAGAGACTCCGACGCCTAGCTGAGCCACAAATGGATGAGGTCCAGTGCGGATTCCGAGCAAACCGAAGTACTCAAGACCTAATCTTCACACTCAGACAGCTGAGTGAAAAGACCCTTGAGTATAAGAGTGAGATCCATCTTTGTTTCATAGATCTGGAAAAGGCGTTTGACAGGGTCCCCTGGTGCAAACTTTGCGACTGTTTGGCAAGGAAGAACATTCCAGCACCCCTGATTCATGCTATACAGAGCTTCTACAAGTCTTGCAGAAATTATGTGAGGACAGCAAACCATAAGTCAGAAGAGTTCAGGACCACCACTGGTGTAAGACAAGGTGATATCCTGTCACCTTATCTTTTCATAATCCTCATGGACGATGTCATCAAGGCATGTAAGGAGAGAACAAGAAAGTATTCAGTGGGGTACTGGAAGATGATACAGGTCTGTATTTCAGAGCTGGCATTAGCTGATGATGTTGCCCTGATTGCTAAATCAGAGACACATCTCCAATCCAACCTGCAAGTCTGGAATGAAGAGCTGGAGAAGAGAGGGATGGTCATAAGCAGCTCTAAAACAAAATCCATAGTGATATCACGAGAAGAAAGAAAGCATCAGATTAAGATGGGTCCTGGAGCAGGTCGACCACTTTAAATACATCGGAGCTATTATAAGTATTGACGGAATATGTACGTATTTCTAATTCACGATGATTGATTTTTTTAAATGACTAGAGTTTATTTCACGGGAGTTTTAAACGATGAGACAAGCTCTAAGCTTATAGTTTCTGATTTAAGTTAAATAACCGAAGGGAATATTATATTTTTACGCGAGGGTAGGATAGGATGTGTGTATAATATTATGATTAAGTTTCTGTATGTTTCTTTTTCTTTTATACAGTATATGGGTCCAGCCCAAAATCTACCAGCGGTTTCAGTATATATGAGAATAACCTAGAAGTAACATTTTGTACTTAAATACGTGGGTGTCCAAGTTACAACCTGTCTGGCATTGTGTTTGCATCCAGAAAGAGACATAGTTCTCATCTCACGAACTTTAAGACTAAATGCAGTAACTGGGCCTATCGAGCCAGATTATATTTCTTCCCTAAATCTCATGTACATTCAGCCCCCTGTGGCGAGAAAAATTACAAACAGTAACATTTCCGACGTTTGAACAATTGTGGTGTGACCAATAAGTTTATATTGAGAGAAGTTACCAACCTGTCATTTCCTAAGTATTGGAAACCTCGAGATTCTGACATTGTGAGCCCATTTCCCTGACTGATTTGAACAAACATTGTGGTCCTAAAATATAGTTGAACCAATAAAAATTGTTTGCAGAGCTGGGGTTCTCTTTCAAAAAGAACCACGGATTCACTGTGTGTGTGTGTCATTTTACGCCTGAAGTGCCAGATTGTTTGAAACAGTGGCCACTCGAGATTCTGACATTGTGAGCCCATTTAAAATTTCGGTACTTGTGCGTTTATTCACCGGTTAAATCAAATTCTGGAAATTTATTACCAAAACTGAGAACCGTACTTTTTCTTGACCGAAAAATGTTGATTTCACATTGTGATTTGGGAGGCAAGTTAAAAAAAAAAGCGTGTCTCTTGCATTCATAGTTGAGACGCTTACGACAGACCCGCCCTCAACCCCCCCCCCCCCCCCCCGTATTTTTTGTTAAAAGTTTATAAACCAATAGAACGGAATTGAATCAGTTCTACAAGTTAACGGTACACCGGAAACAAGGGAAATCGCTGCCCTTGCCTTCTCTACCTCAAGATCAGAGTGAGGTACCCATTTACAGCTGGTTTGACTGATGCGTGACACCTGTTCCCTTCCTCGCTGCCGTTGCCTTCTCTAACTCAGGATCAGAGTCAGGTACCCACAGTATACTGCTTGACATTGCAGAATTTTGGCCTCCTCTGTAAATTATGCAGCTACGAACGAACATGTGTATGTCCTGATATGTGCCAAGCTTCAGCGATCTTTGGTAATCTGTTCCCCTCACGGTCCTTTTCAGGGCCCACAAAACTGCACCTACCACGGTCCTATTCAGGGCCCACAAAACCCACAAAAATTTACCCACCACGGTTTTTTTTACAGGGCCCACAAAACTGGACCACGGTCCTGTTTAGGGCCCCCAAAACCAACAAAACTGTACCCTGGCAAGAAAGCCTTTATTTGTTTTCACCGCTGGGTGTGGAGGGCTGGGTGGGGAGTTGGTCCCCTCCCTCACTATACACTGATCCTTGTCAAATATTTACCTAATCAGAGCCGGATTAACGTAGTAGCAAAAGTAGCATATGCTACGAGCCCCTTTCTTTTAGGGCCCCGCGCCAATAAATATGTACATCATTTTTTGGTCATCTTCTAATACGAGCGTTGAACCAATGATCTTGTGATGTATGCCATCTTTAGCGCCTTTTCATTTGATGTCACGAAATTGTGAGAGAAATAGCATAACATGGTGACTTAGTGTGACTCTTTATTACTTTGATCTTAACTGTTTGCGTACAGAAGCAGTCATTTTCGAGAGATGGGGCCTACCTAGCTATAAATGGGTACTTAACTTTGAGTTAGGGAAGGAAAAGACAGTGAGGAAGGAAACTGGTCTCCCCACCTCTCGATGCTGGACCTAGTATGGTGAAGTCTCTAACATTCCATAACCAGCTGTAAATGGGTACCTGACTCTGATCCTGAGTTAGAGAAGGCAACGGCAGCGAGGAAGGGAACAGGTGTCACGCATCAGTCAAACCAGCTGTAAATGGGTACCTCACTCTGATCTTGAGGTAGAGAAGGCAACGGCAGCGATTTCCCTTGTTTCCGGTGTACCGTTAACTTGTAGAACTGATTCAATTCCGTTCTATTGGTTTATAAACTTTTAAAAAAAAATACGGGCTCCAAAGCCGCGCCAAAACACATAATTTAAGGGAAAAAAAAAATTGAATAAAAAAAAAAAAAATTCTACACTACAAATGGGGGAGAGCTCACAATGTGAAATGTCACGTTTTCAGTCAAGAAAGAGTACGGTGATCGGTTTGGGCAATAAATTTGCAAAATAATTATTACCCGGTGAATTAACGCATACACCTATGGGTCTATTCTTTTAGTAATTCATTAATTTATGTGTATGTGTATTTATATGTGATTGATATTCAAATTTATGGTTGTGGTGAATTTTCTTACGACAAATAAAATTTACATAAACTTATTCAAGTGTGTCGGTCAGCTCGTCCAAAAATATCTATATTCCACTGTTATAGTTTTCACGTCTGTGCGTCTAATTGTCGTCACTTATGTGTGTGGGTATGTGAGTGGTATATACTTTACTATATATGTATATATTCTAGTAGACTGTCTGACTAATTTAGATCTGTTGTAGAAAGAGGCTGACCGAGAGAAGCTTCTCGAGTGTCAGGGACAGACTCTATTATTTTCCACCATCTCACTCGTGAAAATCTATTTCTATTATTATCTCCCACTGAGCTATCACCTGTTCTATTTCTATTCAGAAGGGATCAACCTAAGTCTTAATTCCCCTATCACAAATCTACGACACTATCACTTATATTTCTTTTCTATTGTCTGCAGGACTGTGGAGCGGAGTCTGGAGTCGGTCGATTTTTAGTGGACTCGGAGTCGGTCAAAAATGCCCAGACTCCAACTTTTACGAGGATTAAGCCCAGGTAAATCTTTTTTTTTTATTATTTTTTTTTTAAAGAACCAATTCAATTTAAATAGAATAAATTATCTTATTGTTAAATACTTTTTGAGTTTTTGTTTTCTATTATTGTATGATGAGCGAATAGTTAAAACGAAATCTACGAAAGCCACGTAATCACCTATTCACATACGAGGTAGCTTCAAAAAGTTCCCGGAATTTGTGTATTCTATAGAAATAAGTAACAATACAATTATTTACACTACATTTCCTTCAAAATAGTTCCCTTCGGCAACAACACACTTTTGCCAACGTCAATACAGCTGTTGGAAACATTCCTGGAACACATTCTTTGACACCTCTCAGCTGATTTGTCGCTTTAGTGATAACGTTCTCAGCATCCTTGAATCTCTGCCTTTTCAGTGCCGATTTTAGACGAGGAAACAAGAACAAATCAGGTGGTGCCAGGTCGGGAGAATATGGAGGATGTTCCAGTGCAGTCACATTGTGCGTTGCGAGGTACTGTTTCACCAGTAGGGATCGATATGCTGGCGCATTGTCATGCAGCAGAACCCAACTGTTTGTTCTCCATTTTTTTCTGGGCGTTTCCTTCTGATTGCATCGCTCAGACGACGGAGGATATCAACGTACATTTCCTTGTTAACCGTTCGGCCTTCAGGAATGAATTCATGGTAGACAGTACCCTGGGAATTAAGAAAAAAACTTCCAACATAACTTTTCCTTTGCTCTTGTCCAAACGAAATTTCTGTGTCCGGGGAGATGAGGGTGATTTCCATTCAGAGGACAGACGTTTTGTCTGAGGATCGTATAAAAAACACCACGTCTCGTCTCCTGTGATTATGTTGTTAAGAAAATTGCTATCTTGATCAGCCACAGTGATTAGGTCTCCTGCCAGTGTCAATCTCGTTTCTTTCTGTTCAGGAGATAAAATTTTGGGAACCATGTGTTGACAAACACGGTGCATTTGCAGTTCATTGTGGAGAATACTGAGGGAAGTTCCAACTGATATTCCAACTTCTGAGGCTATTTTCTGTACACTAAGTCTTCTGTCAATACGAACAACGTTCCGAACACGCTCAATGTTTTCATTGTTTATCGAGGTAGGCGGTCGTCCGCTACGTGGATCGTCATCAACACTAACACGACCTTCATGGAAACGCTTGTGCCACTCACAAACTTGCGATTTCTTCATTGCTGTATCACCATAAAAGACATCAACAACAGAATGAACAAAGCAAGAACAGCTTTTTTTATTCTAAACAACATCTGGAAGTCCTCTCAATACAGCACAAGCACAAAATTAAGATTATATCAGAGCTGTGTGCTTTCTGTGCTTCTCTATGGCGCGGAGAGCTGGAGAGTTACAGAGAAGGAAACGTCGAAATTGTCCTCTTTCCACACAACATGCCTAAGAAAAATTCTCCGAATCTTTTGGCCGAATACCATCACCAACCAAGATCTGCTTACTCGGAGCAAGCAAGAGGACATGCACACCATCATAGCTGGCAGACGCTGGAGCTGGGTTGGCCATGTCCTCAGAAGAGACCCCGATGCCTTCACAAGAACAGCTATGCTATGGACCCCTGAAGGAAAACGAAAGAGAGGCCGACCAAAAACAACTTGGCGGAGGACTGTGGAGGACTGAGTTGCAAAAAATGAACCAGAGTTGGGGCAAAGTACGAAGGATGGCCACCGACCGAACAAAGTGCAATTAGTTTGTTGCTGCCCTACAAGACGCCACCATGCGTGATGGCCACTGACTGCTTTGACGGTCGGTGGCTAAGGATCAAAGAAGAAGTATCACCATATGCTTTATTAAGCACGGTTACTGTCTCTGAGGGTGACTTCTCAAACAAAACACAAAATTTGACATTTGTACGTTGTTCAATCAAGGACATTTTCAACTCCGGCGATGCTACGTGCACACCACACAAACAAACTTCTGTTCGAGAGTACATGTGAAGGTTACATCAGCCATGTCGTTTCCTCAAGGTCACTACCAACTTATAAAACAATAATCTCCATGACATAATCACTCATTCAAACATGAGTCGACTATTCCGTGAACTTTTTGAAGCTACCTCGTATATATACCATATTTATCAATATAACTCCGTATAAGTGCATAATTGTATGTCATATGACTAATGAAAAAAAAAACACTGTAGTCGGAGTCGAACTTCTAAAATTTCTGGAGTCAAAGTCAGAGTTGAAGTCGGAAAATGATTGTTAATGACGTATATGTATTTATTACGCACAGGGTTCAGATTTCCGTCATTATTTAATCTATTAAAGAACATTTTAAGCATTTCCACAGAGGGTCTCGTGAAACTTGACGTCAAGAGAAGGTCCTCATACCATTAAAGCTGGTCTGTAAAGATCCGAACCAGTCTCAACGTGTCCGAATGATTGTTAACTCTCCAACTTCCGGCCAGATGTCACAGTTCACAGAGTTCCGACCGATTTACTAATCTAAGACGTTCGGGGATAAATTGTTGTCCCAGCGCGGCAGTTTGCAAGTTGCTTGAATTAGCATGGTTGTTGGGAACAGACTGAAATAATATTTTTTAGCTCCTACAAGTTAACGTTATGTAGACAGTGGTTCTTGTGTGCCTCTGAGAAGACACAGAAAAAAAAATACAACTGTACATGCAAGCATGTCGTATAAGACTACCAATTTAAGGCAATGCACGAAACTGTCATAATGTAAAATATGTGTCAGAGAAACCACCACTCCAGGTGCACATGAAACGGTCTGCAATGGTCAAACTGTAGGTGTGTCTTCAAGCATCTGTATAAGCAAACATCCTTTTTCTTAAAATATAATTTTGCCTCGTTTTGGCGAGGCGCGATCTGTTCAACCTAGACACAGGGCCCGTCGGTTATATTAGAGTGTCCAAAAATGAAAGACCGTGTGATCTGGTTAAATTGTAGCTAATGCTAGTAGTAAACAAACATCAGAAAACATTATAATGTTGGAAACCGCAGTTTATGCAAGGGAAATAACAAGTTAAAATACCACAGGAAGTTTAGTTACACGAGTTCTTTCCCTGTATCGTATGGACCAACTTCGGCAAACAAGTGCAGCAATACACAGGGTCTCAGTTTATACGCTAACTCAGGAGGTCAGAGTGACTAAGAGGTATGGCGTCGGCCTCTAATTCTAGGGGTACTGGGTTCGTTCCCAATACAGGGAA
Organism: Oreohelix idahoensis; assembly: GCA_024509875.1. Classification (NCBI taxonomy): domain Eukaryota; kingdom Metazoa; phylum Mollusca; class Gastropoda; order Stylommatophora; family Oreohelicidae; genus Oreohelix; species Oreohelix idahoensis. The sequence continues at coordinate 430,914 of JAMPIV010003135.1, read as the reverse complement.
TATAATTGATGGACTTTTTTCTTCAGAACCAGTGGGTCCTAATGATGTATTACTCATCGGCTAGGTAGTGAGATCTGATGCCTAGCCTTCTCGGATGAGAACGAAAAATAGGAAGTCCCGTGTGCAAGGTGCGCACGTTAAAAATTCCTCAGCAGTTGGACAACGTAAAGAGTAGGCCTTACAGCCGTAGCCCTGGCAAAATCTAAATATTAGGAAACCTGCCCATAACAAAAATATTTATATACTATATACACATTGGGATACTTGCCACTGCTGTTCGTGCACTCTGCTGAGATCCTCTTTGTGTGATCTAAGGGAGGAGATCGGAGCACTTTTTGAGTTGTCCGTGTGCAATGAAGATGGTTTTTAAAACCAAAACAAACCAATCGTTAACTCAACGGCGCAAATCGTCTACACGACGAATGAGAATGACTTTATTCCGTTAATATTACTTGTGTAAGAGCATAGGTACCGTATAATATGTGACATGTCTCACTTTAGAAACTTCCATGCAAAGGCGCCAGCACAATTCAACATAAGGGTATCAGCACATAACGGACGCAGAACATTTCACCATAAGTGTTAAAAAATTTCATCATCAGAGTGTCAGCAATTTTAAGCATGAGGGTGTCAGCACACGTCAACATAAGGGTGTCAGCACACGTCAACTTAAGGGTGTCAGCACACGTCAACATAAGGGTGTCAACACACGTCAACAAAAGGGTGTCAGCACACGTCAACATAAAGGTGTCAGCACACGTCAATATAAGGGTGTCAGCACACGTCAACATAAAGGTGTCAGCACACGTCAACATCAGGGTGTCAGCACACGTCAACATCAGGGTGTCAGCACACGTCAACATAAGTGCGTCAGCATCACTTGAAGACTCGCTACTTCACGACACACTCACTGCGCACACTTAGAGCTGCCACACGTCCTCACGTTACTACACCATACATTCGTGTTAGCACACATTGTTAACACACTCACCGCAACACATATTACTACACATACTGTAATACTGGAACGCACTACACTAATGTAACATATATGTTCACCACAGTACATGACACATGCGTCATATAGACAACATAACACACATCTGTTTACGACATGATCATACCACAAATAACTAATGTCCCCACGATCGTTCTCTGCTTCATGTAGTATTGCTAGCGCCTGGTTCCGTTTTTTATGATGTTGGAGATGCCAGACCTAGAGATGCCTTGTATGGGCTGGGTTCCTAGAAGAATTTCATCACCCCGGCCAACGACGCTATCTCCTCTACCTGTCCACTTATTTTTGTCTGATTTTCTCATTCCCCGTCCCTTCCACATTTGTGACCCTGTTATACCAATGTCCCCGTTTAATTCTGAAGGGCATTAACTCATTTAGGTCACATAAATTAACCGTCCTCCCTGGTTTTCAATAACCGAAGAACCCACTTGAAAAGTGGAAAACATTAATAAACGCTCTACTGAAACCTGCGCTCAGCTATCTATGACAAACCTTGTAACCACACTGGATGTGAAATATAACATCTACTCGTGAAAGAGATAACAGAGATGCGACGAGGGTGATGTATCTAACGAATTATAAAGAACTACAAGAAGATGGGAATCTACATGTGATTGAAAAGCTGCTGTCTATTTTAAAACTATTTCTCCACTCCTATATAACTAACGTACGATGTGAAAATTTGTACTTCACAATAAAGACAATTAACTGCCATGTTATTACATAAATTGTAATGTCACATTCCTCATAGGTCAACCTCAGATCCGGCCTGATAACACTAGTCAACAACCAAAATGTACCAGAAATGAAAATAGCTGATCTTAACTAATTTTGGTGTGCTGAAAACGAAAATGACATTAAAAAATGTTGATTGGCTCTAGTTTTCAAGATATATGCTACTAGTTTATTTAATTAAGTTTAATTTATATATATGACGCAACTGTTGTGGGCGACTGCATAATTTTTTCTAATGACCAATAAAAATGTAACTAGAAGTTGATGATGCAATCCTACCTATGATTACATCACCTTTGTGTATAAATATCTTATCTCTGATAAAATTTTGCCATTAGTTAGTGCATTTGTCCTTATCAAAAGTATCGTAGTTAGAAATGCCTAGGACATGTGTGAACAGTGCTAATAATTTCTGTTACATATGTGGTGAGTGTCACGAAATGGATTTAGGACTAGAGACTGTCTACATATAGTGACAAGACAATAGTAAGAAGAAAGACTGAAATGATAGATTCAGATAGAAATATAGTGCAAACTGTGAAAAGTTGAGACCATTGGCTCCGAGGTTGAGAACCGAGGTTGATTCTTTCCTCGCCACTTCGGACGTTTAAATTGCTATGGCCTCGAACCACCTCTAACTACCCTATGGGGATAAGGTTCAATTAAGATTCACAAACACCAAGGTACAGACAACATATAGCTACTGTACTAAAGGAAATGACTGATGCCAGCTACAATTTATACAAGTTTATTATACACCTATAAACAACAAACATATGCATGTCCCATACATCAAGTGCGAGGATGCACTCCTGAAAACAAAATCAAGCACAGTTTAAAAAAATGCATCCACCCCAACCCTTCTCCCACAATTGCAACCTGTATGGAGAAAGAAGGTAAGGTTAACTGAAATGAACTACACTGCACTTGATGTCGCCTACACTCCAAACTAGCTGTTCTAAATTCTAACTCTAAGTCCACTGATAGCTGGAACGACGGCGAAGTGACTACACAATCTCTGCACAGACTTCGGTTCTACACAGCCTATCCTGGAATCTCCTGAACACAACTAACTGCACCTCTAAACTTCAGCAGCTGTCCTCTGCTACGATTCACCAAAACTAACAGTTCTGCCTATCTGTGCTGACTTCAGTAGAGAGAATGTTTACCCTATCTCTCTCCACTACTCTGGATTTGACTGAGGTTTAATAGAACCCCCCTGGATTCTGGACTGGAACTGTAGCTGACTTCTACCACTCTGAAATTACCTGCCCGAGTATCTATAACTGGGCCGTCGGCTTTATTATGGCCGTGAAGAAACGAACATAAAATTACCACAACGCGGGCAGCATGCCAATCTGCGTGTGTAACCGAATGAGCGTCAGAGCTCAGGATTTATCCACAAAAATCCTATTCGCTGGAAAATGTCTTCCCCTGGTTGGGAAAACGTATTTTCTTCCTCTCCGTCCACTACTGGCAATTCATGCGGACTTTGGGTTCTGCGAACGCCACCACTTTGCCGTGGGAGAAATTTTGAGGTATCAAAAATTCTCCTCTTCCCCACAAAAAGCCGGCACCTGCTGTTTAGACAAAAGCAAAAACAACAGCTAAACAAAACGTTAATACTCTATTACAAATAACAATTAACTTCCTGACAAACCCTTAAGTCTTTAACACTTAAGTCTCCCCCGTCTATAATCAATACAGCTCCCCTACTCTCTCCCGTTATGCACCACCAGACAAAATCATGCAACCAAAGTCCGCTCCCCTACTGAGCTCCCTTCTCTACCTGAGCCCACAAGGTGAACATTGGCTAACCCAGATCGCTTGTTCTGCCTGACTAACTCCGAGCAACAACAATATTTTCAATGGCCCGTCTGGGCAGACGTACTGTGGCCTACTTCTTACGCTGACACTAATGCCGTAAGGATTAATAAAAAAATAAAACTAGTCCTCTCTAGGAATTCCTAAAATTCCCGTCAATAATAGTAATCACATTCAAAATGTAATACAAAATAATTCCCTTTAAAATTACTTCTCCCATCTTCTGAATACACAGAATAACAATGCACAATCAATAACATATAATCCTGTTTACGCTAGCATCTACCTGCCGTCAAAAGTTATACATAACCCCTGATTATCAAATTGAAAACCCCGTAGTTCAATCACGTGTGTATAATTTTATGACCACGTGCTTATCTCCCCCTCGTCCCTCTGAACATCGTATCAATAAAGATACCGTAACCAACGCGCTCACGTGCTTCAATTAATACCTCTATCACTTCCGTCCACAGATATATGCGTAACTATATAAATAGCGAGCATCAATACTCTCACTATCACTAAAATCACAAATAAAAATACACATTACGCGCTCCCGACTATTCTGTAAATAAATAAAATTCGCAGATGCGAGTTTCTCTCCCGACCGACTTTGCAATAATACAAAGCGGTGATATCTCAACTTTTAAACCATGCCGCTATTCTTTCAACAAGGAATTAAATGGACCTAGTTTCTCATGTCTATCACTCAGATCGAATTGATGGCTCTGGAGTTAAGAATTAAATTAAACTAAAACTTCCCAAGAAACTTAAATGATCGGCTAGGACTAGAAAAATTAAATAAAGTCCTCACGCAAAAATTCATGCTTACCAAATCTCGAATGTCCTACTGAAGGCAATCGACTTGACTGGCAACCGGCTTTGGCAATTAATTTTTAGAGACCGAACTTATGAAGTTCGGGCGTATTTATTCTCAAGCCCCCACGCGCCGACTTCATGACGTCATATGCGCGGCGTGGTTCTAAAGCCAATGGGTGCTCTGCATTTCAACTGCAGTTAGCTCTCCGCCAATCAGAACCATAGATCTTTCTGATGCAACCAGTCCCCGCTAGACAAAGAACCGGGAATTGGTCCTAGCCCTATACTGCGGAAATGAAGCAAAAATGGCCGCAAATAATTTAACTCCCGAAAAATGCGTATATGGCCACGCAATATCTTTAAAAAAAAGACACTGGTGCAAATCCTGATCCAGCCTCTATAATCTCAATCTAGAATAATACTTTCTAATTCCCTACACCCCCATTCTAAACACATAAAGAAGAACCATAAAGCAGATGAGATCAAACTCCCTCGTGATCTCATCTTGAAAAAAAACGTAAATAATAGAAGGAGAAGAAACATGGAGAAGGATTACCTGTAATCCCTCCTAAAATATTGAACAAAATGCAAGGAGAAAAAGACATGGGCCATTTGAAAGACAGAATCTCAGTACTCTCGTCACATCACTCCCCCCTTTCAAAGATTGAGCAACGATCTCCTTACTGAAATCTCTGTGTTTCACATTGGCCCTTATTCCTGTCTACAAGGCTGTCTGTCCTTACCCCTCCTATTCAGTGTTCTTCGACCTTCCTCTTTTGCGTTTCCTCCTTCTTCCTCTCCTAGAATGAGCTCCTATGCTCCGTTGGGAGAGTTGATCTCTCTTCAGACCTGTGCCGTCTAATGGCGGGTCTGAACTTTCCCTTGCTATGACCGTCAAAAGGCTGTCCTGGTCAGCTGATGTGACCGACGGGCGCTGTGGCGACCTGGCGATGGCGACTTCCTCGCTGCGCGTCAGCAGGGTTGTGACTGCTGGTACCGTGCGAGAACGATGCAACGTCTCGGGTTCCTCTGGTGTAGAGCCTCCGATTTCTTGCTGGGTGTCTATTGGATCACGATCGACCTCAATAGCTTCTACCTTTGAAGAAAGGTAGGTAAGATCTGCCCCTGGCAGTGGTTCTGGACTCGCTCTTCCCCTACCAATCTGAAGCGGGACAGAGCTCTCCAAAATCGCTCCTTGCGAAGTTATAAGGCAGTTTCCCTCACTAATTCCTGGCCTGGAAAGTTTGTGAGATGCCCGTATAGTTCCAGAGAGTCCTCCGTCTAAAACTCTGGTTCTAAGAAAATTCTCAACCTTGCCCTCCCCGTCGAGAGTTGCTGGCGTCAGTTGGAATGTGTCCTGCAGTGACACTTGACGGTTTAAGATCCCGTTAGATCGCGGAGAATCTGAGATAAAGCTCTCGGTGACTGGTTCCAATGTTCCGTGAAACGAATTGGAAAAGATAGCCAATTTTTCAGGCTGCTCGTTACAAGAGTCGTTTCCTGTAAACGAGATACGAGAGTTGTGGGGCCCATCTCCGTTTATAGGCAAACGGATACTCAGATCACTGTCCTCCTCCGTTTGAGTAAAGTGCTGGTCGGATGGGGCTCCAGGGCTGGTTGGAACTATATGCTCGCTCAGACCGCTATCTTGTGCCCTATGAAGATGGCGCTGGTCGTTGACATATGTAATACCGCTCTTGTCAGTATGTCCTTCACGTGAAGGAGCTAATACCCTCGGGGGCCTAATTCCCGACAACAAAGAGTGTACTTCCTGAATCAGAGGCGTTACCCCTGTTTGGCCGTTTGGCTGAACAGGGCTGGCAGGCGAATTTGCCTCTGCAAATAACATACCACTGTCATCAGAGGTGTTGCACCTCTCCTTGGCACGACAGCTATGTTTGAGCTCGCTCGGGGCTCCGTGAATTAGGGGTTCTCCTTTTTCACTTATCTGGCCTGCAGTAGGCCCCCTTGCATCAGCAAGGATCGGTGTGGTCGGGTTCCCCAAAACTAAATATGGGTTACCGAGAATGAAGTCATAGGCTGGCTGAGCCGTTACAGCTGCCTTGATGGTGCCAGACACGAACCTACATTTCACCTCAATATTGGCTACCGGAAAGCACTGTGAAGTCCCTTTCCTTAAAACTCCACCAATATTCACTTTTTCTCTGGTCATCTGCCAGGGCTTCACCAGATGTCGGGCGACTATGCTGGGGTATGTAAGCCCGCTGTCAAATAAACATGTTGTCTCAGTCCCGTTCACGTTGGCTGGTCCACTGTTGGAGAACAACTTCTCTGACGGGAAGGGTTTCCACTTCTTCCCTTGTTTCACCCTCACAGGCCTTAAACAAGCCACCTGATGAGCGGGTTGTTTGTTTGGGCACCGTGTTGTCCAATGAGAAGTAGTCCGACAGAACCTACAATATCTCTCATTATCTCCCCGGTTCCTGACGGGTTCATGAGAAGACGGCCCCTGTGTTCTGTTAGGCGGCTGGGAGCGCATGTTATGACTGGGAGGGGGCTCCTTGCGAGACGGCCCTTGCTGCTGGTGAGCTGAAGAGGAAGGCGAATGCGATGAAGATGTTCCTTTGTCCGGGGCTGGCAGGTCAGGGTGTTTTCTTTTCTGGCCCAGTACTTCGGCCTGTGCCGACTGGAACCTTTCTGCAAATAGAATTATCTGGTCCAGTTGCTGGGCGCCCTGCTCCGCCAGGTACTTCCTTAAGTCCGGAGACATGTTGGCCTTTATCTGTTCGCACATGATGAGCTCTTCGAGTCCTTCAAACGATTTAGCCAAACCCGACAACTCTCTCCAGCGAGTGAGGTAAGTCCTCAGCCTCTCTGCGAACTGGGGAAAACTTTCTCCTTTCTCCAGTCGACTTTCCCTAAACATTGTTTGGCACTTCCGGGGAGTCCATTGGAATCGCTGTAACAGGGCGTTCCGCAGTGCCTCAAAGTTATTCTGGTCATCCACTAGCATCTTGCTATAGACCTCATATCCATGTCCTCTTAGAGATTGAGATAATTTGAGACACCACAGACTATCATCCAGCCCGTATGCCTTTGCCATCCGTTCAAATTTTTCTAAAAATACCTCAATTTTCTCATTCCCGTTAGGAAAAGAGTCCATCGGAAAATTCATGGCTGCCATCCGGGGCCCTCCGTTTCCTGAGGTGTCTGTTGCCCCTGCTCCGGGAGAATCTCCGTTAGCCGAACTGCCTTCCGAAGATCGGTACTGCAGTTCCAGTGAACGCAGGGCAAGTTCATGCTGTCTCTCTGCTGCCTTCTCCCTCTCTTGGGCTTCCCTCTGTGCTAACTTCTCCTGGGCTTCCCTCTGTGCTATCTTCTCCTGGGCTTCCCTCTGTGCTATCTTCTCCTGGGCTTCCCTCTCTGCTATCTTCTCCTGGGCTTCCCTCTCTGCTTTTCTCTCCTCTGCCTGTCGGGTCTTCTCTTCTTTCTCCGTCTGCCGGTCCTGTTCCCTCATAATGTAAGCCCTAGTCTCGGCCTCATTCATCCCCATGCTTTTAGCTGCGTCCTTCCATGCAGTAAGTAGCTTGACCAATTCAGCCATCTTACCTGACAAATCAGCAGTACTCACAACGAGGGGAAATGACAAAAAAGGAACAAGAAAAATTTACTGTTACCTACTAGGAATATGCTGTCGCAAAAACCCGCACTCAGACTAGCACCAAGTCTGACTAATAACTACCTGAAAAAAATTCAAGTTATCCAGCTACCCAAAACCCGAATTTACTTTCCTGTTAAGAAAAAAAATTCAATTAGCCATCAATTACCTCTAAGTCATAAACAACCTTACTACAACTATCATCTAACTAACTGTAACCTGTGGGAAAAAACTTTTTGCTGGATCAGTCTTAATATAGCTCAAGTCTAGGGGATATTATAAAGAAAATCTATTTTTCAGAACTTCCTACAGAGACAATCTATGAATCTAGAATTGATCCCAACAAAGATGATCCCAAGGACGACGCCACGAATTGTACGTAACAAAGATTATTCATCGGACCATACCACCCACTTTGTCACGAAATGGATTTAGGACTAGAGACTGTCTACATATAGTGACAAGACAATAGTAAGAAGAAAGACTGAAATGATAGATTCAGATAGAAATATAGTGCAAACTGTGAAAAGTTGAGACCATTGGCTCCGAGGTTGAGAACCGAGGTTGATTCTTTCCTCGCCACTTCGGACGTTTAAATTGCTATGGCCTCGAACCACCTCTAACTACCCTATGGGGATAAGGTTCAATTAAGATTCACAAACACCAAGGTACAGACAACATATAGCTACTGTACTAAAGGAAATGACTGATGCCAGCTACAATTTATACAAGTTTATTATACACCTATAAACAACAAACATATGCATGTCCCATACATCAAGTGCGAGGATGCACTCCTGAAAACAAAATCAAGCACAGTTTAAAAAAATGCATCCACCCCAACCCTTCTCCCACAATTGCAACCTGTATGGAGAAAGAAGGTAAGGTTAACTGAAATGAACTACACTACACTTGATGTCGCCTACACTCCAAACTAGCTGTTCTAAATTCTAACTCTAAGTCCACTGATAGCTGGCACGACGGCGAAGTGACTACACAATCTCTGCACAGACTTCGGTTCTACACAGCCTATCCTGGAATCTCCTGAACACAACTAACTGCACCTCTAAACTTCAGCAGCTGTCCTCTGCTACGATTCACCAAAACTAACAGTTCTGCCTATCTGTGCTGACTTCAGTAGAGAGAATGTTTACCCTATCTCTCTCCACTACTCTGGATTTGACTGAGGTTTAACAGAACCCCCCCCTGGATTCTGGACTGGAACTGTAGCTGACTTCTACCACTCTGAAATTACCTGCCCGAGTATCTATAACTGGGCCGTCGGCTTTATTATGGCCGTGAAGAAACGAACATAAAATTACCACAACGCGGGCAGCATGCCAATCTGCGTGTGTAACCGAATGAGCGTCAGAGCTCAGGATTTATCCACAAAAAAATCCTATTCGCTGGAAAATGTCTTCCCCTGGCTGGAAAAACGTATTTTCTTCCTCTCCTTCCACCACTGGCAATTCATGCGAGACTTTGGGTGTCTGCGAACGCCACCACTGTGCCGTGGGAGAAATTTTGAGGTATCAAAAATTCTGCTCTTCCCCACAAAAAGCCGGCACCTGCTGTTTGGACAAAAGCAAAAACAACAGCTAAACAAAACGTTAATACTCTATTACAAATAACAATTAACTTCCTGACAAACCCTTAAGTCTTTAACACTTAAGTCTCCCCCGTCTATAATCAATACAGCTCCCCTACTCTCTCCCGTTATGCACCACCAGACAAAATCATGCAACCAAAGTCCGCTCCCCTACTGAGCTCCCTTCTCTACCTGAGCCCACAAGGTAAACATTGGCTAACCCAGATCGCTTGTTCTGCCTGACTAACTCCGAGCAACAACAATATTTTCAATGGCCCGTCTGGGCAGACGTACTGTGGCCTACTTCTTACGCTGACACTAATGCCGTAAGGATTAATAAAAAAATAAAACTAGTCCTCTCTAGGAATTCCTAAAATTCCCGTCAATAATAGTAATCACATTCAAAATGTAATACAAAATAATTCCCTTTAAAATTACTTCTCCCATCTTCTGAATACACAGAATAACAATGCACAATCAATAACATATAATCCTGTTTACGCTAGCATCTACCTGCCGTCAAAAGTTATACATAACCCCTGATTATCAAATTGAAAACCCCGTAGTTCAATCACGTGTTTATAATTTTATGACCACGTGCTTATCTCCCCCTCGTCCCTCTGAACATCGTATCAATAAAGATACCGTAACCAACGCGCTCACGTGCTTCAATTAATACCTCTATCACTTCCGTCCACAGATATATGCGTAACTATATAAATAGCGAGCATCAATACTCTCACTAAAATCACAAATAAAAAATACACATTACGCGCTCCCGACTATTCTGTAAATAAATAAAATTCGCAGATGCGAGTTTCTCTCCCGACCGAGTTTGCAATAATACAAAGCGGTGATATCTCAACTTTTAAACCATGCCGCTATTCTTTCAACAAGGAATTAAATGGACCTAGTTTCTCATGTCTATCACTCAGATCGAATTGATGGCTCTGGAGTTAAGAATTAAATTAAACTAAAACTTCCCAAGAAACTTAAATGATCGGCTAGGACTAGAAAAATTAAATAAAGTCCTCACGCAAAAATTCATGCTTACCAAATCTCGAATGTCCTACTGAAGGCAATCGACTTGACTGGCAACCGGCTTGGCAATTAATTTTTAGAGACCGAACTTATGAAGTTCGGTCGTATTTATTCTCAAGCCCCCACGCGCCGACTTCATGACGTCATATGCGCGGCGTGGTTCTAAAGCCAATGGGCGCTCTGCATTTCAACTGCAGTTAGCTCTCCGCCAATCAGAACCTTAGATCTTTCTGATGCAACCAGTCCCCGCTAGACAAAGAACCGGGAATTGGTCCTAGCCCTATACTGCGGAAATGAAGCAGAAATGGCCGCAAATAATTTAACTCCCGAAAAATGCGTATATGGCCACGCAATATCTTTAAAAAAAAAGACACTGGTGCAAATCCTGATCCAGCCTCTATAATCTCAATCTAGAATAATACTTTCTAATTCCCTACACCCCCATTCTAAACACATAAAGAAGAACCATAAAGCAGATGAGATCAAACTCCCTCGTGATCTCATCTTGAAAAAAACGTAAATAATAGAAGGAGAAGAAACATGGAGAAGGACTACCTGTAATCCCTCCTAAAATATTGAACAAAATGCAAGGAGAAAAAGACATGGGCCATTTGAAAGACAGAATCTCAGTACTCTCGTCACAGTGAGGTGACATTTCTATTACAAAACCGAAATACCTTGTATAACTAAAGTGATTAAGAAGGCGTACAGTTTGTATTTTGGCTGCAGAATAGGAGATCAAGATAAGAGCTGGGCGCCACCATATGCTGCAATACATGTGCAGCACATCTTAAACTGTGGTTGACTGGCAACGGCAAGCTATGCCTTTTGCAGTCCTAATGATTTGGAGAGAGCCCAATGATCATCTCAACAATTGTTACTTTTGCATGGTCCCTCCAATTGGGAAAGGCATATCAAAGAAGAAAAAATGGACTCTGGAATATCCAAACATCCCCTCTGCAATACGTCCGGTACCACATGGCGATGACCTACCAGTTCCCAAAGTGCCAGAATCATTTTCAGCTGCTTCCACTGATGAAGAAGAGGACATTGGTGGTCCTGAACCATCAACCTCAAGCGACCCAGATTTTGAGCAAACTACATCCACTAAACCACACTTAATAACCCAAGGTGAACTGAATGATCTTGTAAGAGATCTGAATTTACCGAAGAACAAGGCGGAGCTTTTGGGTTCCAGATTGCAACAGTGGAATCTCCTAGCAGAAGATGTTACAATTTCTGTGTATAGGAACCGCCAGAAGCCGCTTATTACATTCTTTTTCAAAGAGGGTGACCTTTCTGCGTGTACAACATTTCTGGTTTAATGGCAGCCCTCAAAATCAATTACGTACCGGAAGAGTGGAGGCTTTTCATTGATTCATCCAAGACGAGTCTGAAAGCTGTTTTGTTGAATAATGGTAATGTATTACCTACAATTCCAGTTGGTCACGCAGTTCATATGAAAGAAACTTATGAAAACATTAAGCAGCTTTTGATGTGTATAAACCACGATCATCATCATTGGTCACTTTGCGGTGACTTAAAAGAGGTCGCTCTTTTGCTTGGACTACAGGGTGGATACATCAAGTACTGTTGCTTTCTTTGTGAGTGGGATAGCCGTGCACGAAGTGACCATTACATCAGAAGACATTGGCCAATCAGGCAGTCATTGCAGCCTGGCAGTAAGAACGTTGAGAACCCAGCACTTGTCGACACCAGCAAGATTTTGTTGCCACCCTTGCACATTAAGCTGGGTCTCATGAAAAACTTTGTCAAGGCAATGGAGAAAACAGATGAGGCTTTCAAATACCTCATCAGAAAATTTCCAAGACTGAGTGAAGCTAAAATAAGAGAGGGAATATTTGTTGGTCCGCAAATTCGAAAACTTCTTCATGATGACGAGTTTCTTTGCGTGTTGCATGGCAAGGAAAAAGCAGCGTGGCTAGCATTTAAGTCAGTGGTGGACAATTTTCTTGAAACAACAGATCTGATAATTACAATGAAATTGTAGAAAATCTCCTTCGAAGTATAAGAGTCTTGGCTGCAACATGTCTTTGAAAATTAATTTTCTGGATTCTCATCTGGATTTCTTTACGTCAAACTTAGGAGCGGTCTGTGATGAGCATGGTGAACGATTTCACCAGGACATTGCTGCTATGGAGACAAGGTATCAAGGCAATTGGAGACCTTCAATGCTTGCTGATTAATGTTGGACTGTGACAAGAGACACCTCATCGATTGACTACAAGAAGCAAGCAAAGAGAGCTCGAACAGCGACTGAATAATGGCAGAATGGGTTCAAATGTGCCTTTTTAAAACATGATATGTGAACTTTAAATAATGTTTTTATTTATTCTATCATTTTATGTTGAAATATCAATTAATTGAGTTTGTAATCACAATTTTTATAATGCTAAAGTAGAAAGACTAGCTGTTCACCCCAGAGAATTAAACAAGCATACATTATTTGTATTACCATAATGTAAATTCATCATTTAAAAAAAAACCAGAGCCAATTGGTGAATTTCATTATGATATTTGAAATCAGCATGTCAAAATCAATAAGAAATAGTATATTTAATTTCTGGTACAAAAAACTTTTGAAAATTTGTTGACTAGTGTAACCACATGATAATAGAGGGGGGACAATTTTTGCTGTCTATTGTAACGTCCCTTTATTGAGCAGTTTAGACTATTAATTTTTTCGTAAAAACTTATTAATCAAATAGCAGTTATTCCCCCTTGTTTTGATAGTTACCTTATGTAAATCCATTTGATAAAAGTAAGGATATAAACATTTAAAAACAAAAAGAAGTAACTTTTCAATCATCGTGTACGTGTAATTACAACACTATTCCTGCTTCAGTCTCTTAGGTGTCATCTTGTCCTTTGTTGTTACGTTTTTATTTCTTGTTAGCTAGCCAACTATTATAGGTCTTCCCAACTTCTGTTTACTCTCTCCCTGTAATTCATCTCAATGTTTCCCTTGATCCTTTCCTTTTTTCTACGAAAGTTTCCATTTCAAGGTGAATGGAAGGGCAGTGTATTATATTCATAGTATATATATATATTCACAATTTTCATTCAAGTCATCTCAATTTGTTTAATGAAGGGGTTCTCAACCCGTTTTTTTGCTCATGGCACCCTTATGAGCATGACTTACCTCTGTGATCCCACTCATAGTCGATGTTAGCTGAAAAAAGGTACTTTAATGTCTTACCGTGGCTCCCTAGAAATATGGAATGACCTCTTAGGGGGTCATATGGCCACGCTGAGAACCACTAGCTTAATGCATCAGTAATGTGCATTTACTGAATGACATTGCCTCGGAAAATTTGCTATTTTACGTTCCTGCGTAGTTACACTGTTTCTTTTTATAATTTAACGTAACTCAATCAAAGAGCAAGGCCAGTTATATACAATTATTCGCATTGTGTGTCTGTATTTGTTGAAAGTACATAAGCGCTGCCACAGATAAGTAATGGCGTTTAAGCAGAAAATAAAAGCATTGCTATGGATCAAACAATGTAGGCAACCCCGTTTAGTTCCCAGGGGAGGGAGGGTGGAGAGTCTCTGAGGAGATAAAGGAAGGGAAGAACTATTGCTCCCTCATGTAACTCATAAAAGGTAAATAATGTGAAGTTGTGGGTAAAACTGGCAACCTCATCATGTCAAACAAATAGCTGCAGAAACATCACTGCAGGAGTTTGGGCTTCGGCTTAGGCTTCCTCAAGGGTGTCATATGCAGTGTTATCTCCACGTTCTATAAGGAATGAAAAAGGGAGATGATGATTAACAAGGCATCGCAGGTTTCATTTCAGTTTCAGACGTGTATACAATGACGTTACTGAATATTCAGTGACATTACTGGACTTTGTTCAGTAATGATTTTACTAAACACTGCACATTTAATGACTTTACTGAACAATACATATTCAATGACTTTACTGAACACTGCATATTCAATGACTTTACTGAACACTTCATATTCAATGACGTTACTGAACACTACATATTCAATGACTTTACTGAACACTGCATATTCAATGACTTTATTGAACACTGCATATTCAATGACTTTACTGAACACTGCATATTCAATGACTTTACTGAACACTACATGTTCAATGACTTTACTGAACAGTACATATTCAATAACTTTACTGAACACTACATATTTAATGATTTTACTGAACCCTACATATTCAATGACTTTACTGAACACTACATATTCAATGACTTTACTGAACACTACACATTCAATAACTTTACTGAACACTACATATTCAATGACTTTACTAGACACTGAACATTCAATAACTTTACTGAACATTGCATATTCAATGACTTTATTGAACATTGCATATTCAATGACTTTACTGAACACTGCATATTCAATGACTTTACTGAACACTGCATATTCAATGACTTTACTGAACACTACATATTCAATGGCTTTACTGAACTTTGTTCAGCAATGACTGTACCGGACATTGCACGTTCATTGAGTTTATTGGACACTAAATATTCAATAATTTTACCTGACACTGCATTTTCATTGACTTTATTAAACACTACATATTCAATGATTTTACTGGACACATTTACATAAATCCTTTGCCACGTACGCAAAAACTGCATACAATACACCTTCGCTGCGGTCATGAAAATTTCACAGTGCACATAAAAAATTCACTGCACTAAAAGCAACTTAAATACACATTAAAGAGTTTAATAATACGCGTGAAAACTTTCTGGCAGACAATAAAAATAACCGTGAAAACACTTACCTGTTGGTGTGGGATTCGTAGCAAAGTAAGCAGTACAGATAATGGCCATCACCTTTAAGGCCCGCATAGGATCGAAGTCCACCTCAAAGAGTTCATTCCTCTGACTCTCGGTCATGTTCAAGGCAATGGTGTAGCGTAACATTACTGATATAGTAATCTTGATTACCTGAGAGGTGTTGTTTTGATTACCTGCGACGTCTTCTCGAAAAAAACGTTATTCGCAAAGACTAATGTAGCACCAGTTTCGAAGGTCACAGACAATTGTCACTTTTTTAGCCAAAAAGTCTCAGCACTATGAATATCCGTAATCAGTTAATGTGTAACAGGCTTTATTACTCGAAATATTAACCTTCACTGCTCGAAATGTTACTATTCTCTATCCTTTCCTATTCGAATTGTTACCCTTTATTGTTCGAATTGTTACTGTTCACTTTACGAATTGTCAATCTTCACTTCTTAAATTATTACCTTTAACTGATACAATTGTTACCCGTCACTGCTCGAATTGTTAGTCTTCTCTATTAGAATTGTTACCTTTCACTGCTTAAATTATTACCCGTTAATTTTCGGACTGTCAACCTTCACTATCAGAATTGTTACCATTTACTGCAACAATCATTAATGATTTATGAATACTAGTGGTTTATTTCCACACGGTTTCAAAAACCGGAAATATATTAACTGAAAGGATTGTACGGAAGAAAACCATTGCTTTTCTAACGATATTTACTAATCTGTTGGGAACATCGTGACAATTGTTTTTTATCTAAAAATATCTCAAGTCTTCGACGATGTGCCAAGCATACGACCACAATTTGTCCAGCCATAACGCAAACACACACACACACACGCACGCATATATATATATATATATATATATATATATATATATATATATATATATATATATATATATATATATATATATATATATATATATATATATCGCAATTACGACACATATCGATCGCATGTCAATCTCCTCACTGTCTCTTAAACGCGTCCACATAACCACTCAACTTCTCGCGTTCTTTTTCTCCCTAATCCAAACACTTGGAATGATGCACACACACACACAAATATAGGAGGGTGGAGTGAAAAAGGCAGAGAAAGATAGAGTAAGTGCGACTGTAAGCCAAAATATTTAAAATCGAAATAATCGATATCCGAGGTAGACAATACGGCCGCTTGACAAGGCTTTGACTAGTACAAAAGTAGATTGGAAAAAAATACGAACACAACAGAAAAAAAAAAAAAACAAACAAGACCGAAACATATAATCGTAATAATAAGTAGCAATAATTTAAAAAATATATTTTTGTTTACTTTTATGCAATCATGACAGAAACTTTCTTCCCCAACCACGTGACTACAGGCAGGGCAGAAAATGAACACTCGCAGTTAAAGAAAATCATCTCTCGCAGTTAAATCTTCGAATAAATTTTCAAATATTTAAATAGCTGAACAAATACATTTTTTTTTTTTGTAAACTGCCGGGCGGTAGAGGTTAGGTAATAAAGAAAAAAAAAATTACTGAATATTTATTTTCTTCTTTTATCCTGACGGAGCATGGAGACACCGCTACATCTTGATCCAAGGGCAGGAAGTCTGCATAAAAGTCACCATACTCTTGCATCAGTGTTTTCTGAAGAAATTTGGTTTATAAAATGTTATTGCGAGCCCCATGAACAACTCGATGTTATACTAGTCACCTCCTACGCCTGACGTAGCAGTTGTCCAGTTTTTATCGTTATCTTCTCATGCCCCCCTTCCCGAGAGCTACATGGGGTAGTTATTGAAGATACGCCACTGTAAAGCTGGTCGTGATCGTGTGTTCTTGATGGTCTGTTTTCAGTATAATCATTTAGACTCAATTCTTCTGCAGCCGACCCTTCATCTTGCATTGAAATGTCAGAAGTCTAACTCAGCCTTGGATATCATAAATGTCAACGAATATGAAAATGTAACATTGTAATGAAAATTATTGGTAATTATGCAGTTAAGATATCTCTGAGTAAAGAAAATGCTCTTCAATTTAAAAAAATAATAAAATATAATAATGCACCAGTCGGTCTTGTAAAATTGCACTTCAGATGAGAGGATCAAGTATGACCAGACTTTCAGTGATACAACGCTCTGTCAAAGGTCCCATCTCATACTATGCTCTGTCAAAGGTCCCATCTGATTCTAAGCTCTGTCGAAGATTTCAGCTCATACTATGCTCTGTCAAAGGTCCCATCTGATTCTAAGCTCTGTCAAAGATTTCAGCTCATACTATGTTCTTCCAGAAATCCTAATTCATACTAAGCTCTGTCAAAGATAGCAGTTCATACTATGGTCAATTAGAAATCCTAGTTCATTCTATGCTCTGTCAAAGGTGACATCTCATTCTAAGCTCTGTCGAAGATCTCAGTTCACACTATGCTCTTTCAGAGATTTTAGTTTATACTTTGCTCTGTAAAAGATCCAAGTACATACTATGCTCAGTCAAAGATCCTAGTTCACACCGTACTCTGTCAAAGATCCTAGTTCATACTATGTTCTGTCAGAAATCCTAGTTCATAATATACTCTGTCAGAGATCCTAGTTCATACTATGTTCTATCAGAGATCCCAGTTCATAATATGCTCTGTCAGAGATCCCAGTTCATAAAACGCTCTGTCATACATGAGATCATAGTTCATACTACGCTCGGTGAAAGTCCGTCAAGAATTTAGGCAGCAGTTGCGCCGGTATCACAAAAGGTATCTAAAGAAATGTTGATATCATTTATGCCGATTCGACAGATGCAAATTTTTTCTCTGTTAAATTTACCCTGCTTCCTTCTGACTAAAACGTTTCCTATCATTTCTTAATCGTCTCTTCGGAATTATAGCTCTTGGAACAACTAACTTCAAAATTCTGCTATAACTTCGGTAATAATGCTGTTCGTGTCATTGCTATGCTCGAACCTTCAGAAGTATTACCGAGATATGGTAGTAGGTGTAGGAAAGAACGGTTGATAACTAACTTGCTGTCCTATGCTGAGTAACCCTGGTGTAGTTCCAAGTGGTCTCTAAAGAGACAACGTAAGAATTGGACTAATGCACCCTCAGGCAGTGGTACAAGGCGCCTAATATGAGGTGTTTGCATGGGGACTGACAAGCTCATCACGTGAAACAAATTGTCACAGAAGCCACTGTTGTAAGAGCAAGTGAAAACTTGGTGCAGGTTGGTTGAAAGGAGACCCACTGGTTACATGTAGTGGAAGGAACGCAAATCAAAATGGTGATGAAATAATTCGTCTATTCAAGTTTTCTGTCTGTTAAAATTATTCTGCTCGCTCCTGACACGTCTTTCCCTTTTATTTCTTTGTCTTTTCTTTCCAATTCTATTCGGAATGGTAGTTCTTAGAATAACTAACATGAAATGTCTGTTGTAACTTCAGTGCTGTTGTGTCGTTGCCAAGTATGAACCTTCAGAAGTGTTAACCAGAAACGGGTTTTTTGGGGGGAAATAGCGTGCGATAATGAACTTACTGTCCGAAACTGGTGTAGCCGTTGATGAGTTCGCTGAGGACACAAGATAACCGAATTTAGATTCGTGAAATTGATATTTACAATGGCTATCGGCTTTAGGCAGAAGGCACCTAACTGCGTGCTTTTGTCTTAAACCTCTCCTGGTCAAAGGTCATAAAGCCACGCTGAGTAACCCAAAGATAGAGGTCACAGTTCATTATTTGGATCGCGAACGTTTTTTTTTTTTTTCGAGCCATGATGGGTTACATTCTGAGTATGCTATTTTCTGTCCATCTCATGATGCTATATTTTCACTTATAGCGCTGCTGTCCTCTTGCTTTGACTGATCTACATATAGATACATATATAGGGGTTATCGTTGATCTATTTCATTAATTTTCTTCCATTTTAATTTTTTTTTTTATATTCTATTCTATTAGACGCACGATATTCTTCCATCTGCAAGTGTTAGGCTGTTTGTGAATCAGCGTATTCCCGAGTTCATAACCCCGAGGGGGAGCCGCGCTAGCATAGTGGTTATAACACCGCTCTGGCGACCGGGTGATACAGGATCAAACCCGGGCGACGGCATTTGAGGATTTTTCGTCGACCGGGATTTGGACTGGATTAACTCGAGACCTGGCGAGTACATTTGAAGGAGTGTCGTCGACCAGGGACTGGCGGCTCCTGAGCCGACCCAGCTGCAATGGGTACCTCCGAAATCGGCGAGTATTTGCCTGAATGGCGAGGGACACCTGTCTCTGTACAAGAAATAAAGGGATACTCGCGTAAAATCAATGTCAGGCTAGACATAAAATAATAACCTGAGATTTCGCCTCGAGTATTAGCGGGCGTACGCAAAAAAAAAAAAAAAAAAAAAAAAAAAAAAACCCCGAGGGACAGGTACTCCGTACAAACCACAGTCGATGATGATGATGATGATGATGACATAACCAGCGGCCATCATCATCATCATCATCATCGACTGTGGTTTGTACGGAGTACCTGTCCCTCGGGGTTATTTTTTTTTTTTTGTTTTTTTTTTTTTTTTTTTTTTTTTTTTTAACCACAGTCGTACACACACACATCTATGTCAAGAAACAAATATTACATCACCTTACAATTAGTTAGTTGCTTATCTTTTACAGGACGTGGCAATCAACCCCAGCTTTTATTGGCTGTTTTTGATTTTTCTAGGCAATTTTTTCATTCACTAGTTTGCCATTGCTTTCTGAACGGTACGGCGCTTATACCATTGTTAAAAATCCACACAAAGCGATCTGCTATTAAACCACCTGCAGCAGGTTTCGAACCTGGTATATCTGGATTATGAAACTGCGTTCATATCCATTAGGCCACAGACGCCGACCACCTTACAATTACTGACCTGATATTATTACACCACGATCAGCGCTTTAATAATAAAGCAGTGAAAAACAGAATTCGTGAGGTCAAACTAAACATAGAAAAATAGTGACTCTTCGCTCGCGTGATAAAGGTCTTTCGTTAGTTATGTCAATGAAAAATCAGCAAGGATCAATGTGCATGTGAAACTATTCTCATCTGAAACCCGTATTTACGGGGCTAATATTGCACGAGGTTAACAGTTAAAAAATGCGCGACCGAAAGAGAAAGAAAGAAATCTATCAAGTAAACAGTAGATCATAAACTAAGACCATTCCATTAGCAGTTTCCTGGCAACATCCTCCCTTTGTGGTGTTGACGACGAGCTCGAGAAATAAAATCTATAATAAATTGTGTAGCAGGTACAGCACCTAAATGGACCAATAGCCGGACGAATTTCTTTCAACATGTCAAAATTGTCTACTTGAAATATTAATTGAATTGTCGTGTTCGATGGCGAAAGTAATCATTTTACGTGGTTAAATAAAATATGTCTCAGAATTTTTAGTTTAAACAGTGTTTAGGCCCTCTTTGAATAACAAAATACTACAGGTAGAAAATCATACCTGTTAAAACAAGTAAATAGAAGGGGTGAAATGTGCTATTTTGTTGATCAGGAAAAGGATTTACAGAAATAAAACGTAAGACAAGTACATTAACTAAATCAATTCTAATGTTTCAGTGGAGTAAGGAAGGAAATGTACCTTGAGGCAGACCTTGAAAAATGTTGAACGAAGAAAATGAATTTGATAGAGAAATCAGTATTATTCCAGACGTTCATCTTATCATCATAACTCTGTTTCTTGTACAGAATATTGGAGAAAACCTAAGTATGTACTTTTAAAAAAATGTCATTAATTGTTTCATTACCAATCACCTAGCCGATGTGCATAGACCTTCAACAAATGTAAGCCGAGTCCCTCCTGTCTGGTGATATCTGCTCTATGTCTTTCTGTATCTTCGTAATCTTTTTCAATTCTGTCTCCAGTTCTCTTCTCAGTGAGTGCTTTTTTGGCGTGGGCGGGGGGGGGGGCGGGGGCGGGCGGCGCGCAAATCACCTCTACTTCTCTTACCATGGGAGTTCCACAACTATGACTCTTTCTCTCTCCTCCCCTCTCTCTTTCTTTCTCTCTCTCTCTGTTTCTCATATCAGGCTGCTCGTGCAGTGTGTTATTATCAATCTTCAGAATCACCTTAACTCGACAAGGGTTGTCTTCAAAATGTAGATTCTCACTCAATCCCGCTGTAACTTACAAATCCCTACACAATCATGCTTTTGAGCAAGCTGTTTAGAATTTCTCGTGACTTTACATTTCCCGACTGACAATTAAATTCTACGCAAGGGCTGATCACTCCGATGTACTTTCAGCCCTCTCATCCGTGATGAACGCAAACGAATAAAGAAAAGTTCGATAACCTAAATCAAATAAATCCGCAAGTTATAAACAGGGTGGCTTCCCTGCGACACAGCTATGATGTATATTCTACTATCCCTGTTCAGCTAGAGATTCCCCTTGGATGGTGGGGAATGCACAGTATGCCACACGCTTCTTCTTACTTCTAGCCTGGGACCAGATGTGACGATCCTTTATATGCAAGCCAAGCTAGAGAAACTGGAGATCATGACTTCAACTCAACACGTTTCGGAATGGCAGAAAAGCCACAGAAGAAGCCTAGATCTACAGTGTACAGTAGATAATACCAAGGAGTCTTCCCCTTTCTATTGACTGCAAAAGAGTGAGAAGCTCAGCAGCCCTTGTTAAACAACAACAACAACAACAACAAATCCCCCGTGAACATCTTCCTAGATATCGTAACTCCGTGACTTTTTAATCACGGTACTGTTGGAACGAGTGTCTGATTAGCTAAGCAGGTACAGCACTCGCCTCTCGCGGCAAAGTTAACTGGTTCTGGGATCGAGAACTAGTAGCGTCACGCTGCAGTCTACTCAACTGTGAATGGGCACCGACTCTGACCTTGAGTTAAGGAAGGCTAAGACAGCGAGGAAGGGAAATAGTTACCTTACCTTCTAGAAAAAAAGCTCAGCCTAGTATAGTGAAGTCTCCAACACTTTACTCCCTTACGGCAGTTTCTGCTATGGGAATACCTTGAC
The DNA here is from genome assembly GCA_024509875.1 of Oreohelix idahoensis. Taxonomy (NCBI): domain Eukaryota; kingdom Metazoa; phylum Mollusca; class Gastropoda; order Stylommatophora; family Oreohelicidae; genus Oreohelix; species Oreohelix idahoensis. The sequence goes on along the minus strand of JAMPIV010003135.1, from coordinate 408,466 downwards.
CTTTTTACTTTTAGCCCGGATATTGATTTGACTTGATCTCTACTAACTTACATTACTTCTGTTTTAGAAGTATTGATTGTCATATTGTAACATGCATACGTATATTCCCCGTGTAGTTCTGGGGAGGTGGGTCTCTGAAGAGTCAAAGAAATAATAAACCTACTGCCCTCTCGGGCATATCGGACAAGGCAACTAATACAGTCCTACCTCAGAGATATTGCGGGTTTGGTTCCATACCACCGCAATAAAGCGAATATCGCAATAAAGCGGGTCACACCCATTTTTTTCGCTGCCCTGTGCATATAAAACCCTAAAATCATGTTTACACAATGTCTATTAAGTGCGCAATAGCGCTAGGTCTAAAAAAACAAAAACAATGTAATGTAACATTTAAAATACTTTATTGATAAAAAAATGCTAATCTTTATCATTTGAGCCTTCAGTGAATCGTAATCTTTTTGCCAAAATCTATCGGAAGAAGAAGGCACGTTCTAATAAATAAATATGAATAATTTAAAAAAAGCGCAATATCTGCGAAGCGCAATAAAGCGAGGTATGCCTGTACAAGGGATGTGCATGGGAGTGGCAACCTCACCATGTTTAATAAATCGCTACAGATACCATTGCTACAAGAGCACATGCTTGATTTGATACGACCTTCTGTAATGAGACCAGGTAAAGTTACTGCTTTGTGCTCCATAGGAGAAATGTAAAGTGAAGCTGGTGACGTGTCTGTTCACTGTTGAAGCACCATGTATTATGGTGACGTTAATATTTGACAACAATAACGTGGGATATGATCAGCGTACGAGGTGTGTCAACTTCAGCCTCATTGATAACACCGGAGAACTGTGAACGGTCTATCACATTTATTTACAATATTGAACTTACGTATGTTCAGTGACTACCAGGTTCCTTGTACACTACAATCAGTCGTTCCTCGTTTCACTTATATCATCGATTCCGATACAAAATTATTACCGCACAAGGAAACCATTTCCTTTCTCATGTAAACAAAAGTCCAGTGACATATCTCTTCATACATAGCTCAACCTAGCTCACAGATCACAGTACGACACGCCCATGCACTGCTCACAACACTATTCACAAGACTCCCATTGACACCCATCACGCGTCACACCTCATAACGCTCATTCTCTTTTACTACGTTTAACAGGAGTTCTCTGTGGTGTAGAACTACTACTGCAAATACCCGTTGTAGGTTTCCTGCCTCCCAGAGTAGCCCCTAACACTACTTTTGTTCATTATAATTGCCAACTACACTGCTGCCGCTCCCATTCATTCCGTACATGAAGGTCCAATCAGACAATCAATCAGTATCTTATAGCTCCCAAGGAGCATAGGCCTTTCAACAAACACATGTCAAATTCTCCTGTCACGTGCCATCTGTTCAAGATCCTTCCATATCGTCTTTATCATTTGTATGTCTGTCTCTAGCTCTCTTCGCCATGTTTCTTCGGTAAAATGTTACATCCTTTACCCCGGGGATTCTAGAACAAGGACTCTCCTGTAGAACATATTTTAGGCACAGAAACTTCAACAAACAACACAATGTGGGCCCAAGCGTACATTTAAAACACATGTCGCACAGACGTACATCATTATAAATAAAACTAGTGTAAAAGCCAGTCCTATGACGGGAATTAAGTTCAAAAGCACCAATACCTAACGGCAATTTTATTTATTCAACAGTATTAAAACCACTGTGCATCACCACACTACACGAACTACGTAGCAGCAGCGAGGATCCCAATGTGTGTATACGGGATCACACATTCTATAAATATGTTTGTGCACACCGTAATTTGCGCATTCTTCTTCGGTAAGTGTTACTATTTTCGGGACAGTACATATAAAGGAAACAATACAATTAATGTCTAACTTTCAACCAAAGTTGCATCCATTAGCGTTAGTGACAGAAAAAGCTGGGATTTTATATAGTATATCCAATACCATAATTCCCACCGTAAGATACTTCTGTCGGTCGGTCTGTCACACTTTGCACACCGTAATTTGCGCACTTTGTTCTATTTTCGAAAGGGTACATTAACTTTCGAGCACAGCTACGGGGGTGCAACTGTGGTTGAAAGTTAGACAATCAAGATACTCTTCTGTCCAGTTTCATTCGGGAAACGGATTTAACTCATCATTTTTCTTAAAAACAACCTTAAAATGTAAGTTTTTTTAATTGTTTCTTCAAAACAAAATTTTAATTCAAAGTATTGCAGACTTATTATTATGGATCAAAATGATAAGATTGGTATAAGGAAGAAACGATCGCGTCATTCACAGCGAGCAAACGAGACAATAGAAGAAGCAGCAATGTAATACAGTACGTGTAAGATAGACAACACACTATAATTAAAAACATGCCAATTTTGGAAGGTTGTTGCTAGTTGATACATAAGTATCATCATCATGTTCCTTCGCACTAATTACGGAGCATTGAACCACCACTGTAGACCGTTCCCTTGCAGGAAGCCGGCACCAAGTAACCATTGACATAATCTTGTAGCGGTAGTTTCTAAGGCAATTTGTTTTACATAATGAGTTCGCCAGCCCCATGCACAACCTCATATTAATCGCCTTTTACGACATGCTTGAGAGTGTAGTAAATCTATTCTGTCTTTTTGTCTCTTCAGAGACCAGAAGAAACTACAGACTACAGGCATGTTTGAATGAGAGAAAAAAAAGATATAGAGAACGACAGAGGGAGAAAAACCTGGACAGTTTTCCATCGTGGCTTGGAATGAAGTAAACAGACTAATTGATAAACAGTATTGACGACAGGATGTTGTGGCGAGACATGATTACCTTCACCAACTGGCATGGTAATTTGACGAAGACTAAGAATAGACAACAAAAAAAAAAACGTTTTTTATTTAGGCAGACTGAGGAAACAAACAGAGACACACTGGCTGTCAGACAGATGTCCGGACAGAACAGAGAAAAATCAGGCACCGGTCTAGTTGGTATAATCCGTTACCAACTTTACTGGTTTCACGTCCTGTCCGTTTTAATTACCGGACGACTGGTTGTCGATTTGAATAAGAATTGATTGGGTCAATTTTCCTCTAAAATGGCGCAAAGGAGGGGAGAAAACCCAAGAAGTAAAGCGGAATGAGAGAAGAGGGAAGACGTTGTTATAGTAAGAGTTGAAGAAAGTATTAGTAAATATTAAATGTACACCAAATCAATCAATCAATCAATACATATTAGCTCCATAAGGAGCTTAGGCCTTCAACAAACACATACCAAGTCCTCCTGTCACGTGCCATCAGCTTACGGTGTTTCCATGACGTCATTATTTTTATTTCTGACTCTAACTCTCTTCTCCATATATTCGTCAGTCTGTCTCTACTTCTCTTGCCACTTGGATCCCAGAATAAGAACTGCCAGGTAAAGCTATCAACATGTTTCTTCAGTGTATATCCAATCAATCGCCAGTGCCTACTTGTCATCTCTTGTTCCATTGGTCCTTGTCTGATTCTTGCACGTACAACACATGTATACATTATATGGAGTCAGAGAGTATGTGACGGAAACACAAAGATTGTAAGAATAAATGCAGCAAATAATAATACGATTACACGGGAAGAAATACCCCAACAAGAAGTGGAATCATACATATGTCTTGACAACACTATGGACAAAGTTACAATTACAGACAGTGGTATCAAATTACACCTCTACACCTCACGGTAGAAGGGGAACGACTAAGTAAGTAAGTAAGGTATCAAATTAAATTTTAAAAAGACTTGCATTTGCCTCACATAAACTAATACAGATGAAAAACCTATGACAAGGCACAAGCAAAGAAACAAAGTTACAACTGATCAGAGCATGTATATTCCCAATAGCAACATACTGCCGCGAGACATAGACATTCAATAAAACAGTTGCCAAAAAGATTACATCCTTCGAAATGAAATGTTACGGAAGGATGTTGAGAATACCCTAGGCAGAAAAGAAGACCAACATAGAAGTACTGCACTCACTAAAGGTAGAGAAAAATTGGCTCCTAAATACCATCACAATAATGAAGCTGAAATTTTTCGGTCATATAAAAAGACATTATAGTCTGGAAAAATAAGTGATGGAAGGCATGGTCCATGGACAAATGGAAAGGGGTCGACTCAGACGACGCTGGATCCAGAACATCACAGAGAGTCTACACTTGTCTTTGGTTGATGCAGGTCGACTTGCCCAGAATCGTGATCCGTTCAGAGCAGCTGTAATGGAGACAACATTCTGGAGAGAATACGTCACATGGTGATGATGATGATGATATCAAATTGGGAATACAAAAGGCAAGAGAAGTTTACGATGTATTAGAAAATACGGGAAAATTTTAAGAAATCACATCCAATTAAAAAATATTTTTTTAAAATCAAAATCTTCAACTCAAATATCAAGACAACCCTACTGCATGGCTCCGAATCACAGTGAACAGCAAAAACAACAACGAAGTTGCTGACTTTCATAAATGGGTGCTTGCGTAGAATAGAACGTGTGACACGGTACGATAAAATCACATTCAGTGTGAAACTGATGGCAAAAACCAGATAAGTTATGGTGGAGCAAGTAAAGCATCATACAAGGCATGAGCAGTTTATGGTTTAATAACACTGACAAACAACATTTTTCTTTCTTATATAAGAATAAGTGTTCTTAGGTCAGTTTCTTGCGCTGATTTCAAATCTGAAATCCGTTTATCTCTATCACGTGGGGTTCTTAAGATATTTGTGAATAAATATATTTTTGGGAAACCGTTATTTGCTCCGTTTCATTTTTACTATATAACTTATTAAAAATTAATAAAAAGCAACATAATTCTACTTTTTATACTGCTAAAAGATGCATGACATATGTTACGCGATTTTTCAAATAGTTACTGTATTTTGAAATAATTCTGAGCAAAATATGGCTTCTAGAAGTTGTAGAAATTCGGCTGATCTGTTCTGTTACGTGTGCGGATATTTTACCGATCGTGTTGACCAGAAAAACTTTACACCATTACTAAAGATAGCATATGAACTTTATTTCGATTCGAAAGTTGATGATGCAAATAAATCTTGGAAGCCAAATGCTTTTTGTTCGATACATTGGCAGGTTGGTTGCGAAAATCGCCGAAGCATAAGTCGATGCCTTTTGGCGTGCCAGTAATATGGCGTGAACATACAAATCACACTACTGATTGTTACTTCTGCTTGACAAATATCCATGGTTTCACTTTTAAAACTAGAAAGTCTGTGGTTTATCCAAATATTGAATCGGTTTCGAAACCAGTGCCTCATGATCCAATCATGTGTCCGATCCAAGTACCACCAGAACAGTATCCGTTGGACGTAAATGAACCATCAGAAAGTGATAGTTTACCTGCTTTAGAAACTAATTCTGACTCAGATTACATACCGGTGAATGATGGTGTTTACTTAATTAACCATTCATAACTTTCAGATCTAATACGTGATCTCGCTCTTACCAAAGGACAAGCGGAATTACTCGGTTCGCGACTCAAAGAATGGAATCTTTTAGCGCCCAATACTCCGATATCTAAATTTCGTCATAGACACAGAGAACTTGTTCAATACTTTGAGATGGATGATGACATTTGCTATTGCAAAGATGTAAACGGTCATGAGCACATAGTCAACGAATGGCGATTTTTCATCGATTCTTCCAAGATTAGTCTAAAAACCGTGTTATTGCATAACATAAATTTTTTTTTTCAACAATTCCAGTCGCCTACTCTGTTCATATGAAAGAAACTTATGACAATATGGCTATACGTTTGGAAAAAATAAAGTACAATGACTACCAATGGCGGATTTGTGGAGACCTAAAGGTCATTGCAATTCTCACGGGCATGCAGACTGGGTATACTAAATTTTGTTGCTTCCGATGTGAATGGGACAGCCGCAACAGACAGGAACATTATGCAAGAAAGGTGTGGCCTATCCGGGATCGTATGCAGCTCGGGCATAAAAATGTAATACGCGAGCCATTAATTAACAAAGACACCTTCATTTTACCACTGTTACATATAAAGTTGGGGCTCATGAAGAATTTTGTAAAAAGCGTTAGATAAAACGAGCAAAGCTTTCACTTATCTTCGAGAAAAGTTTCCGCAAGTTAGCGATGCAAAGATAAAGGAAGGTATCTTTGTAGGACCTCATATTAGGAAAGTTATTGCAGACAAACAATTCGAGAACTTGTTACATGGTATGGAACTTCGCGCATGGATGGCATTCAAATCGATCGTCGATAACTTTCTGGAAAATCACAAATCTGTCAACTATGTTGCATATTGTTAAGCAGTGCATAGATGCATACATAATTATGGGCTGTAACATGTCCCTCAAAATCCATTTGCTCGATTCGCATCTTGACTTTTTCCCTGACAACCTTGGCGAAGTCACCGATGAACATGGAGAATGATTCCATCAAGATATCGCCGTAATGGAGTCACGTTATCAAGGACGGTGGAGTGTGACCATGCTTGCCGATTATTGTTGGATGCTTCATCGCGATGTACCACATGCCATTCACCGACGAAAGTCGACTGCAAAGAAATTCAAGCCTACATAACTGTTATACTTCTTGTAGGAATGATGTTGTAATACTGTATGCGTTGTTAAAAAACTTCAATTGCGTATTTCTAGAGATCCCGACCTGATAGAGAAAAACGGTTTGCAGATTTAAAAACAGCGCATTAAAATTGACCATAAAAACATAGAAATGTTAGAGAAAGAAAAAAAAAGTTTTTTTTTGTTAGTCAGTGTAATCAAATGTAGCTCCAACAAAAAAGCAGTCAACAACCATATACAATTATCATTTACCATAACAAGAGACTGCACTTCATTTTAAGCAAATGAGACACGAAAAGAGAGAGAGAGGCAGGGAGAGAGAGGCAGGGAGAGAGAGAGAGAGAGAGAGAGAGAGAGAGAGAGAGAGAGAGAGAGAGAGAGAGAGAGAGAGAGAGAGAGAGAGAGAGAGAGAGAGAGAGAGAGAGAGATAAGAAGAGAGAGAAAAGTTTTAACAATGGACAGTTTTAGGTGCTATGTAACTATCGTATGCAATTAATTTTCTTGGACATAAATACCCTATACGTTTAATGTAGCTGGGGGCAATTGAAATGATTAGAAATTATGTACACTATTCTGAATAGTCTGTAATATTCCTTTGTGGTGTGTGTGTGTGTGTGTGGGGGGGGGGGGGGGGGGGGGGGGGGCCGCCGCAGGCGCTTTCTATGGAATATATACTTTATTTTAAATGCTGCTTTGTTTTGCTTTTTTTTAACCAGAGATTTAATCTTTACATTACAAACTCTATAAGACAAGCGCCTACTCTGGCAGTCACAATTATGGCTACCTAAAAGTTATATTTATTCCAACACAGTTACAGTGCTTTGATACACATAAACAAGCGAATATGTCTTGAGAATAATTACATCATCAATTTTGAATTTCTGTTCTCCTCCCATACAGCATGAAGCCACGACTGCCACTGACCACCTTGCCGAAAGCCTGCAACAAAGTATCCATTGCTTTTGCAGCGGGGGTTTCTGTAGTAATTAGTTTTAGCGAATGACGTTATGTGACCGTATAACCATGAGGGAGCCTGAAACAGACTATAGATCTGTAACTAAAACCCAAATATAACATAAGAGTAGACTGCTATGGTGTAGGAAACAGACAATAGGTTATTAACAAAAATAAAAAGTTAACTCCGGACACTGGTATTGGGGAAGCGGTGGTGTATTTTATGAGGTCAGCGTTAGTGAAAGATGCGGTCCAAGTCTACCCATCTGTTGTCATAGATATCACGCCTCAACACGGGATATTCATCCAATCAAAGTTGCAGAGAGTGAGCTCCCTGCGATTTTCCTGCCGGCAAGATAGTTGCCAGCAGTCTAAACCAGAAGAGCGATGCAGTAAGTCGTACTCTAGTCGGCTCATATTCTTTGTTGAGGTTACAACAGAAGTTGCAGTATAGTGTGATTCTATGATGGATATTAAGTGGTATAATAATGTGTTTCAAATACTTATGGACCCTGTAAGTATTATCGCCATGTCACTTTTCAGGTTCCCACTTATCTAGCCATTATTTTGAACCGTGAGTTATATGCTAAGATAGAAATCGATAGTAAAACATGCAGCCAAGAGAATATGTAAAGATTATGATAAAATAAACAAAACCAACAGGAGAATAAGAAGCATAACCCCTGGGGATGGATCAGAAGAAAAAGGAGAAAATAGAAAGTATAATTCATGAACTCTAAAACATGGTGTTTCGGTTAAAGAAAATGGCCAAATCTGTAAAATGAATATGCCTACTGTACATGACTTGTATATACATTTTGTTCGCAATATGATTTAAATTCTACTGTTGGAAAACAATAAATTAATCTTTGAAACTAAATGCCAGCTGTTGAGGATGTTGGATAGTAAATTGTTCTGTGAAGAAGTATGGTCCATTTTTACATCATATATCAGGCTCTCAATACACCAATACAACATCAGCAGAAGAAGGACTTTAAAATAAGAAACGAACCTGTGTCCACAAAGAAAAGTGGGAAAATCACCAACTCTGGCGGACTCTAAGCCAGTAACCAAACATTAGTCTCACGGCACATGAAATGAAATAAATTTACATAACCTCAACACGGTGACATATTACTAAATGGTGCCGTTCCAGTCCCAAAAGAAACGCAGCACAGTTACTAGCTCCATAGAGCTAGTTTTACCCCCGTCTTACGGCAGTTCTCCTCATATACTCATACTAGCTCCATACACAATAGACTTTCAGTTTCCTCCACGGACATTCCTAATAGAGCAGTAGCCATATTATTTCTTTGTCTCCTTATAGATCTCTCCACCTGAGAACTACCCGGCGTCTGTGTGACGGTATTGTTTCCCCTGCTCCGCGGCAGTGGTCCAGTAATGGCCAAACTCAAAGTATGATGATGAGGATCTTCAAAGGTATCAACCTTCACTCCAGATTACTCTTGGCAGAGATATACATTGAAGAATGATGCTTCTACTTAAGGTAGCCTAACAGGATTTTAAAGAAAAGCAAGCATAACAACTGTGATCATCTGAGCTGTCATGAACGTATTATTCTCCCGCCTCTTCGGTGAGGTAATATATTTTCGCTCGTATTTCTGAGCACCCAGCTCAGGGTAATTCAGCAAAATCTGCATCGAATCGCTCTATCTGGTTATGTATTTAGAACAATGAGTCATACGGGTGGTGCGGACATACAGTTCATTCAATAGTAATTAATCCAACTAGGGCTTTACAGATACAGATAGACATGTTTAATAAACACTTATAGTTTAACAATGTTAAATAAATAAACTTGTTTATAAAAAAGAAACGATGATATGTATCATCATCGGATGATTTAAAATGTGGTGGAAAATATGGAAAATTGTGAAAAGTTCTTTGGTTGCTCTGTTATGATACATAAGCTTCCGGTGTGGAATAGGTTGACATCTGCTTCAGCCGTTGTTGGTTCCCACAGATGCCTTGAACTGGTCGTACTCTTCAATAGTCAAATATGTTGGCTGTAGCACGTCTCATGCATTAAGGCTGAAGTACCTACAGGGGTTGTCATGAGTCTTCAAGACCTGTCTGATGTTGGTGTCAACGTCAACTGCAGGCAACTTGAACCACAAACTAAGAGGGAAACAAATGTTTCTTTTGAGTATTGGGTATCCTGCTATAGTCATCAGGATGATATAGTCATCAGGCGACCTCTGCTGCCATCAACCACCTCATCTTCCTCAGATACTTTACCCTCCCTGAGCGTTAACTGTAACCCAAGTGAGTCGGATGATAGTGCTTTTGGACAGCGGAAGACAATTGAAATATACATTAACATACCTATAGACTTAATACAATTTTAGTATAATAAATATATGCACCATGATGTCTTCATCCACTCCCTGCTCTCTATGGAACCTGGGGACACCTCTGCTGTTGGTTCCTAGTGAGGAAACCAGCATGAAGCAGTCACCATCTCTTGCAGTGGTGGTTAATGTGTCAAGTTATTTGCAGTGATGAGGTTCCCAGCCTCATATGCCACTGTACATCCACAAGCAAATTATACATGTCTAAATGCAAATACAAAATGATAAAGTGTACATATTACTATTTACCCCAAGTTTTTTCAGGCGAGCACAGACGTTTGGCACAGGAAACGTCCGAATATTGTCGGGCAGCACCTATTAAGATGCCACACCTTTCAGGTGTGTTAGATATCTAACTGGGTGCACTTGAAGTTGGATCCTAGAACTTAAGACGCAAAGTGATGTCTCTGGGGTTACTTTCTTCTAATCTTCGAATTCACTTCCGGTCCTATATTCTACTTCTTTGATCCTGAGCCGCCGACTGTCAAAGCAGTCAGTGGCTATCCCGTTTAGTAGCGTCATGTAGGGCAGCAACAAACTGCTTCCACCTTGCTCAGTCGGCGGCCATCTTTCGTGCAGTGCCTCAGCTTTGATTCATTCTTTGCATCTCGGCCTTCTCAGTTCTCTGCCAAGTTCTTTTTGGTCAGCCCCTCTTTCGCTTTCCTTCAGTGGTCCATAGCATAGCTGTTCTTGTGGCCAGTCCTATGGCCTGTCCTATATTTAGGTCCTAATATTCCGTGTTCCTGGCTGTCTATGATTTCGTCTTGACGAAATTGGAAGTCTTACAACGCTGCAGAATATAAGCGAAATTTTAGCATTTACACCAAGGTTCCTACTTGGAAGAGAAGTCTCATCAGCAGCAGTCTATCTTAGCATCTCAAACGCCAAACCAATTGCGAATAAGTGTCTGATTTTCGTAGGGGTCCCCAACTATCCTCATGTAGAACATTATTACACGACAACATAAGATATTGCCCTTTACATGTGATTTTCTAACTCCATGACCATATAAGGTCTTGCCAATTCCGTTGTTTACAACTCACTGCTTCACATGTCAATTGCTGATAATTTTTTCCCAAGATATTACAACAATATATTACGTTTACTACCACACTGAAAGTCCGTCGGAAATGTTATGTCATTTCCCAAGCTTTAATCTTAAATAAGATTGTTATCTTCCTACGTCCCAGTGAGATTGACCGTGTATTTTGGCACTTCATGTTTACGAACTAGCACCTTATCATGCGACAACATGGTTTTGTGTATCTTCTCAGACAAAAAGTCTGGGTTAACAATAGAAATGTCGCTCAGTCTAGACTCTTACTCCGCCTGGAGCTGGCGATAAGCGAAAAGTCAATGTGGCAAGTTCGGTCAGTAGCTAAGCGTCGCCGATAATAAAGGAGAAAATAACCAGGAGAGAGGGGTGGGTGAGAGGTGTGACAAGATATGATATATAAATCTTGAAGGATAAAGCGAAAACAACGATTACTAGAAGAATTAGCACATACAAGAAATAGCAATGTAATAATGCCAAAGAAGAGTGAAGACCAGAAAAGAGAACGAACATATTTTGTGACAGTGTGATCAAACATAATCAAAACGTAATCATCTAAAGAAACCCCAGCACCACGTGACGCAGAATCGTTTTCACATCGGTATATTTTGTAAGAAACATTTAGAACTTAGCTAAATGTCAAACAAACAGAAGCGCAGTATGTACATTGCATTACTTTAATTTAATACACGTGCATGTTTAGTTTTGAGAACATCTCACGCGGCAGTTCTTGCAGTTCTCGGAGTTCTCCCGCTGTGTCTCTTGTTCTGCGAAAGGCATTAGAAACGTCATGACCCGGAAGCCATTCTCTGTAACGAGAACCTTCGTGGGATTCCCGGCATGCGCACTTTCTAGTCAGTGGGAAACCTAGAGCGTATAAAATTTTGTGGTTCTGCTTTTAATCTAGCAAGCCCATTTTCCCCCACCTTTCACTTAGTAGATATTTTAACCTCGTTAAACATATTTTACGTCAAAGTAAAGACACGATATATAGGTAGGTATGCGTGACAGCCAAGTGAATAACATCGCTCCTGTGAAGCAGCGAAACACACGAATAAGAACTCACTATTAACAAATGCATATAATGTTATTATTACATGAACATGCATTCTTACGTGATCCAATATACACTACAGCTATTTCTGTGCAACGAACGAACGAACGAAATCTTTATATCATCAGCGTTAAGAAATAGGCTTTATTGCCTTTTTACACTTTTGCCCTGTAATAACACATTTCTAATAGTTATTACAAATTAATACATTCTTAACTTCAATAGTAAGCAGTAAATATTTATATTGCATTCACCAACGTAACACACATATCAGAATCTTTATTTTGGGACCTCAAGACGCAGCAATAGAGACCGCAGTCAGCGACTCATAGCTTGACTGCCTGCGTCAGGACCAGCGAACCAGAGCTGGTCAAGACCGCACTCCACCTCCACGTGGTGGTCCTGGAAACAGTCTGCAGCTGTGCAGGCTGGCTGAGCGAGTGTGGATCGAAATGGGAAGGCAAACCCGGTACTTAAAAATGCCGTGCAGAAGTCGGATGTGTCGACCGAAAGGTGCAGATATCACAGCTACGTTGTAAACAGACACAACGCAACCACCGTCCTTTTCAGGGCGAACGAAGAAGAAAAAGAAGAATCTTTATTCTCCAGAAAATACATTGATATGTACCGACATGATATAATAAAATACAACATGGCATATAGGAGAATCATTAGAATTTACATAAAGTAAATTTCCATAAATTTATACAGCGTTAATGAGGGCTGTTACCACATACATATATGCGTGCATGCATACATACACACACATATACACACATAAAACATACATACATTCACACTTACAAAGATACACACACATACATACAGACGTACATACATAGGGTGACCATTTTGTTTTTAACAAAAAGGACATTTTTTTAAAAACTTTTTGACGTCAAAAAAGAGGACGAAACAAGCCAAAGACATTAATTTCAATCATGATTGTTATGACTAGAGCTAGTTTTATAAAGGTTAGAAAAGATAGAAATTAAATGTCCTTTAAAATATGTTAATAAAAATTGATGAAATTAATATTATTATTGTTATTATAATGTTAATATTATTATTTATTTAATTATTTTGCTTGCATTGTCTTATTCAACAATTCATTATTTAAGTTGAAATAATCGTGGCATTTACAGCATAATGCTTTAAAAAATGATAATGCCGAAGCAAAATTACATTGGTTTAATTCACATAGAAACTATTTATATATTTTGTCCACTGAATTTTCTTGAATGAAAATTAGACTTTCAACGCGTGTGTTGTGATTAAGTGCCGCGAAGAAATGTTTTACGTGGATCACACTGACATTTAATTTTTACTGATTGTTTAAAAAATTTGGACTGTTTGGCAAGGAAGAAAATTCCAACACCTCTGATTCATGCTATACAGAGCTTCTACAAGTCTTGCAGAAATTATGTGAGGACAGCAAACCATAAGTCAGAAGAGTTCAAAACCACCACTAGTGTAAGACAAGGGGATATCCTATCACCTTACCTCTTCATACTCCTTATGGACGATGTCATTGTGATAAATTTAACCGT
>JAMPIV010003135.1:372500-389954 GCA_024509875.1 Oreohelix idahoensis | reverse complement strand
CTGACAATATTGACGATGACACAAAGTCATGCTACGAATATGTCATCGCGTTGAGACAAAAAATTATCGAAGCATGCAAATTAGCAACTTCTTCTTCTGAATTTGCGAAACAGAAGGCAAGGCAATTTGCCAATAAGAAGAGATGCTTACGACAACTTTGTCCTGGTGACAAAGCATTGTATTACAGACCGGTTGTAGGAAAACAGATTTAAGCAGAGGTTTCATGGAAGTTCCGTAACGGATATAATTAAGAAAATTTCCATTCGACTAAATGGTCGAAAATGAATGTTAATCATAAAACCTTCCACAGATCAATTGCTATACTACTGAATTCCATGCACGTCCGTGAATTAGAAGGTGCAACCCATTTTCCAAGACAACGGACAATTCTGTCTCTAGGAGAACAGCGACAAGTTTCAACTATGTTGCAAACATTTCAGGATGTACTCACTGACATCCCTGGACAAACGAATGTCATTCAACATGACATTGTTCTAACTGACCATACTCCTATTGGGGTTAGACCTTATCCTATACCTATACATTTTCAAGCACAGGTCGAGAAAGAGTTGGATGAGATGATAGATTTGAAAATAATCGAACCATCCACCTCTGCATATTCTTCGCCGATGGTTATTGTGCGTAAAAAAAGACAATAACATACGTCTTTGCGTTGACTATCGAAAATTGAATCAAGTAACGAAGTTCGATGCCGAACCTATGCCTTTACTGGAAGAGCTACTTACTCGACTCTCCAAATCTCATTTTTTCACTAAACTTGATTTGTCTAAAGGATATTGGCAAGTTCCTTTATCTGAACGCGCCAAACCTCTCACGGCTTTTTCAACACCTAGAGGTTTGTTCCAATGGAATTTTATGCCTTTCGGTCTTATGAACGCACCAGCTACGTTCGTACGCATGATGCGCCGAATCCTATCTTATCGGTCAGATGTCATTGCATATCTAGACGACATCTGTCTTTTCAGCGATACTTGGGAAGATCACTATTCAGGGTTAGATGAATTGCTGTCTACTTTGCGTGAGCACAACCTGACAGCGAAACCCTCTAAAGCCTATATTGGTTTTAGCGAAATTTCTTTCCTAGGCCACCGAGTTGGTCATGGTTTCCTAAAGACAGAGGACCATAATACTAGTAAGATACTTAACATCTCAATCCCTAAGACTAAAAAACAGGTGAGAAGTCTGTTAGGTCTTATTCAATTTTATGGCAGATTCATTCAGAATCTATCCTCTATCATGGCACCTCTCTCAACACTTCTAAAGAAAGGTTCGCCTAATGTGGTCCACTGGTCTCAGGAATGCCAATGCTCTCTGGATAAGATTAAAACACTGTTTTCAACACCACCTATTTTAGTGCTACCCACTAAAGATAAGACATTCGTTCTTCGTAGTGACGCTTCATCCACTGGGATTGGAGCGGCACTAATGCAAGAGTACTCTGGAACTCTGCATCCTGTAATGTATATTTCCAGAAAACTTAATGCGGCAGAAAGGAATTATTCGGTTTTAGACCGTGAGCTATTAGCTATGGTTTGGTCGATCCTCAAACTACAGAGATTCCTTCTAGGCGCACATTTCATAGTAGAAACCGACCAAAAAGCTCTTACTGCTATACAGAGTAAGAATTTGAAGAGCTCGAGGTCTACTCGATATGCAATTGCTCTTCAACCTTTTCATTTCTCTGTGCGAGCTATTCGTGGATCAGATAATGTGATGGCAGACATTCTGTCAAGATGCCCACATGATTCCACATAACTATTAGGGCTTAGACTTCTTGATATGTCTAGTTCTATAGTAGTTCCTTTTCTATATCATGATAGATACACATTTGTAATTTAATAATATAATGATTGTATCACTACATAGCGGTTCATTGATGTTTATTCACCGCTGTGCTTTGATGATTTTTTCTTCATAAATCATAAATTTAAGATATCTAATACGAAATGATGATATGAATTTTTTAGGCATTGTGTAATTGCCAGAATTGTATTATACTTTGATGACACCTTCCTGGAAAAATATACTTGTAGAGAAATAATTTCTCTCAGTTTATGAGACACATTCTCACCAGTCGCTCCATAAGTCGACTTAGCCTCATATTAGGCGTTATAGGTATTCCTGATATTTTCATCTGCGCATTATTCATGCGTTGTGAACCTATTGTACGTTGCTCCTAGATGTATTTCAAAAAAAAATGTTCCATTTTTTTTTTCCCGGGAGGTGTGGTAAGACTGTTACGTGCAGTCTTTGATATCTTACAATATTATACATAGGTAATTTTTTTAGTGCTTAAGGGAAAGTCATTATTGAGTTACTTCCCTTGAAAGTTGTGCCGTCTCTTCGATCAAACTCCGCGGATGAATCCATTATTTCTGCGATTTATTCTTTGTTTGGGTAGTAATAGATTGTTCTTGCTTCAGAATATCTATGGCCTGAATTTATGTGTATTGTTTGTCTGAGTAGGACGAGTCTGTCTTATATCTGTATATCTTTACATATCTAAGTCGAACTATATGTTCTGTTGTCTCTAGGGAGGTCAAAGGCTATTCGGCGGATGTGTCGCTAGAGTGTGGTGTGATTTGGCTTCGTCCTGATAGGGACTGTGTTTTCTATGTCGGCCTGTCGCCGGGGAAAAAGTGATCTCAGTATTTGTGGGGAAAGTGATAGTCGTCTAGACCTATCGTGTATGCTTTACCCCAGTGTTTATTCGTATTGCCAAGGAATGGCAGTTTCATATTTCTTATACCAAGGTAATCCAAGATACTTTTATGAACTCTCGTACGAAGCCACCATTTTCGATAAGAGAATATATTTGACTCGATGAAAACGACTTCGATTCCTAGCAGCACTATATTCTGTAGAATGCAGTCAATTGTTCATGATCAAATCTACAGAGCAATGCAATGTTTTATGAATGACTAACTTTAGGACAGATTCATTATCTGTATCCAAACGTGAGTGACAGCTCACGAGTGAAGCCATCTTGGAACCATACATGTAGTGACTTTCAAGAAGAGAAAAGGGGATGCCCGTATTATCGCTTGGTTAGTCCAGAGATCACTGCTACACATGAGAACCCTTTATCAGCGGTTCAATATTATTATATGAAAAAAATATGTGCTGAACATTATGTGGGAGAATCGTCGCTAAACGAGATTAGGTTTAGAAGCCATCTGAAATATTGTTTATAAGCTGACGTGCTCAGTCAGTGAAGTCAGATGATATATATGTATGGGCGATACTGAGGGCTTGGCTACTGACAGTCCATTATAATATTAATCTACATGAGTGCCCATGTAACATAACATTGCAAGACCAGTTATCCACTGTACTATGATGTATTATGCCAACCTGTGATTTGTCACTATCTGTGCTGTCGAGTGTGTACGTCCAATTAAACTTTAGTAAAGGTACACAGTCGTTGGTGTCGATGACTTCCAGCCATACATGAGTGTGAGAAAAGAACATTTTTGTCAACACCACGAACCCTTATTGTCATTCGCACATTATACACTCAATCCATGTCTACACACCACTGCGTAGGTCAAGTTGACATTCCATACACTACAGTGGAGCAAACAACACCATAGAGATCTTATCAACTGATGATGATGATGTCTGCTTCCATCCACTTATATTTATCCTTTTGGTGGATATCATTAACGGGAATAAAATATTCAACTTTATCAACTTTATCAGAAGGCCAATAAAACGTCCACTTGAAGCTCTGTTAAGAACGTGGACTGACGAAAAGGCAGAGGAAAATATTACATCCTCATACCAATATGTGAATGAGCTGACCACTCGTTTAAAAACTGGCTGGAAACTTGCCAATGAAAATTTGAAACAAGCCAGGAAGAAACATGCTGCCTATTATAACAGGAAAGCTAAAGACAGAGATTTGGCTGTGGGAGAGAAGGTACTGCTTCTTCTCCCCGGTAGCCAGAATAAGTTACAAATTGGATGGCAAGGTCCATATACAGTTCTAGAGAAGGTGTCTAGAACAAATTATAAGATAGATAAGAAGGGGAAAGAAAAAATCTATCATGTGAATCTCCTGAAGAAATATTTGGAAAGAGAACATCAGGAAGAGACACACTTGTTGACCTTGTCCATTGCCATGGAGATGAAAAAGGAACCACTTTCATCATTTGAATATCCATTACACCCCTGTGAGACAGCGGCACAGGTGAAAATCAGTACACATTTAACGAAAACTCAGAAAGAGAGAGTACAACAGGTTCTAGATAATCATGCAGAGGTGTTAACCGACCGACCAGGGCATACAAACTTATTGGAATATGATATGAAGCTGATAGACCCCACACCTGTCTGTATGAAACCCTATTCGATTCCTTTTGCTAAGGAGAAAGCTTTGAAGGAAGAGATAGACTATTTGTTGAAGGAAGGAATTATTTCACACAGTGAATCTTCGTATAGTTCCGGTGTTGTACTCTTAAGGAAGCCCTCTGGAGAACATAGTCTCTGTATAGATTACAGGAGACTGAATGCTATTACAGAAGGACAGGTGGATCCATTGCCGGATACAAATCAGCTGTTTGCCAGACTAAATAAAGCTAAATATTTCTCAAAAGTGGATCTGAGTAAAGGATACTATCAGATTCCAGTAAAGCCTGAGGTTAGACCATACCTAGCTTTTAGTACCTCAGAAGGACACTATGAGTTTAACAGATTGCCATTTGGATTAAAGAATGCGCCTAGTGTCTTCTCTAGAATGATGAGAAAATTATTGGACCCTCTGAATAATCCATGTATCACAAATTTCATGGATGATATCCTTATAGCAACAGAAACATTTGAGGAACACATTGACTCTCTGAACATGCTGTTTAATCGACTTAGGGAAGCGAATTTAACAGCCCGACCAACCAAATGTTGCGTTGGATGTAAAGAATTGGAATTCTTGGGACACACAGTTTATCAGGGAAACATGACCCCTGACCCAAAGAATTTAGAGAAACTAAAGAAAGCCCCAAGACCACAAACCAAGAAAGACGTGAGATCCTTTGTCTCATTATGTGGTTTCTACCAAAAGTATATCAAAAACTTTAATTCCATATGTGCACCGTTAACTGATTTGACACGTAAGGGAAATCCAGATCGAATTACATGGACACCACAATGTGAAATGGCTTACCAGGAATTGAAGGAAAAGCTCACAAGCAAACCTATTTTGAAATTACCTGACTTAAGTCAAGAATTCATTGTAAGGACTGATGCCAGTAATATTGGGTTAGGTGCAACTCTGCTACAGAAATCAGATGCATTGGATGGGGAATTAAGCCCAGTGGCGTATGCTAGCAGAAAGTTGAATAAAGCTGAAACCAATTACTAAACTAGCGAAAAGGAATGTCTTGCAGTAATATGGGCGATAAAGAAATTCAATATTTATCTGTATGGGAAGGCATTTAAGTTGCAAACGGATCACAAACCTTTGTCGTTTCTAGCACAGGCTAGACATGAGAATTCTAGATTACTCCGTTGGTCCTTATTGATGCAGCCATTTGAGTTTAGCATAGAGTATATAAGTGGAAAAACAAATCTGGGAGCGGATTTTTTAAGCCGCCATCCGTGTGATGAGAATCACCCTAAACCCCAGGAATAATAAGAAATTTCTCTATGTGTATATAGAATTATAGACTGACATATAACGTCTGTTTTAAGTGTGGAGAATTTGTCGTGTGAAATTCTAATAAACATATATAAATTAAAAAGTAAATGTAAAGCCTAACAAATAACTTCGATAAAAGGAAAGAAGAATGGTAAAGAACAGTGCTGTCACAATGACTGTACTCGAAATCCCCCTTGTTTTCTCCTTCGTCTGCAAATTGTAACGTTTCACGTTGATAGTAAAAGCCTACTGCTTCAATACCCGCTTTCTACGATAAAACGTGTACTGCCTTTCTAAGAAAAACCTTGAGATACGCAAGCTGACCTATATTTAATATTCCATTCATGTCATTTTATACACTAAGTTATCATAAACGAAAGACAGATGGACTAAGGATAGAAAGAAAGGGAGGGGCTGAAATCCGGAACGCAGGCAATACTACCACAGTCTCGCGATACACAATTACTACCATCACGCGTGTAAGGCCACAAGCACTAGCTTTTTTTTTCAAATCGACAGTGATAAAAAACACTACCCATACGAGTTAGGTTTTAAAAACCTGAAAAACGCTTATTAGGAAACATGACATTATACTGGTTTACGTTTGAAAACATTACAGTACCCAGACACCACATCGTATTCGAAGTGAACAGGAGGTAGAAGAAAATGCATATTTTGAACGCAGCCCCTTAGCCCCATTAAATTTATATATTTGGGTTCCTTAGGACTTGCTGACAAAGAATATGTTAAACGTTACGCAAATAGTCTAGGAATTAACAAATTATAGCCAAAAGAAATAGTGAGGGATGTCAGACAACACCAAAATCAGAATCGCTCAGTGGCAGATTTTCACACCACCATTGTACGGGAAATAGGCTGACATGTTACCTCCTATTTGATTGGCGGAAAGTAAATGTAAGGCTAAACACGATTAGTCGGACTATAAATATTGATTCTTTGTTGTTAGGGAAACGGGAGTAGGAGTACTTTTTTCAAACGCTTGTGTAAACATGGCACGATTGATTAGACCCGCCAATATAGTCAATCAGAGGCGTCAGGTCAGCACCACATTTTCAAATAAACTTACTAAAGAACCAGTGCGTTGAGCGCCAGTGCATATTTTTCTAAATAAAAGCCTGGGACATCGGCAGATCGAAATTGTGCTATATTCATTGCCAGTCAACGTAACTGTGTATTATTCCATGAATTGTGGTAAGCTTGAAATATTTGATATCTTTTTAATGAAACTTGAATGTAAATTGATAATTTATGTCTGTATATATGTGTGGTTCAGTAGCGAACATGAGGTAAAGCCTATATAGTGCTCCAACCTGAACAGAAGGTGTCGGAGGAAAGTAAAACTACATGGAATTGCCAAACAGTACACTGACACCTATCTTATTGACTAGAAAGAAATAATGCTGGAATTGCAGAGGCGTAGTAACCATTAGGGAGGAGTATACTGGTGAAAATTGTTTCAGATGAAGATAGCAGTTGGCCTACCGCTCTGAACTCAGTGTTTGTTATGTATTGTGTTCAGTCTGGAAATTTATTATAAATTAGTTCTGAAATAGGAGGTACAACCTTCTTGTTTCAGGGACCGTGGTCCTAAAGTTATTGAGCAGCACCTGGTCTGAGCTTTGCTGAACCTAGAGGCTGACAGCATACTCCTGGGTCCAGATAGTGACCAGTGAGGTGTCTCCAGAACACAGGGAGGCTATCGAGCAGAGGAGTCTTTCCTGCCGCCATCACGAAAGATAAGCGTCTGTGGCCAGAGGAGCTCAACATTATGCCCCCCCCCCCCTCAAAATCTGACTTTATAATAAAACAGAGGGAAAATACAGTGTTTAAATTGATAGGAACTGTGAACTTTTCCCCATATTATTTCCAAGATAAACAAACACTTGAAGTCATGATGACACATAACAACATAGCTTGAAAAAACAAAACCAGTATTACCTCATATTACTACTGCACAACTGACACACATAGGATAATATTAATAAAATACGTCACTACAAGGTTCATATTGATAAATTCTGTACATATAAATTGTAATTACAATTGATTGTGATTCCTGGTTCACTTTGTATTTGAATCAGGACACATATATTAGTGAAAGTAATTAATACATATTTATATTTGAAACTTTACCAGTGCCTCATTTAAGATAGTCTTATAGAGTGTTAAATGTGTGTGAGTGTCACAGTGTTGTCAAGTGTGGTGGAATAAATTACATTGTTTATCTGTCTGTTGTTGTTGTGACTTACACTTCATCATATACATACCCTAGACATTTAACGTAGTCATCACAATATTCCAGAATAATTCTGACTGAGGTATAATGTGGTAGCAAGTAAGGTTATCTGCAAAACACTACACCTATTAGATACAGATACCTTCACAGCTGATCTCAGTCAGTACACTAAGTCCCCTATAAATATTTATAACATTCCACTTTGCCACACCTGTGATCATGGCGACAGTGCAGACCAGGTCACAGAAAAAGGATGAAGAAGGTGAACCTATTAATGCTCATCCAGAGGAGATGAGGAAGGCGCAGGCTGAGGATAAGACCCTTAAGCCATGTTTCAAAAAATTGCCCAAATGCCACACACCTGCAAGCAATGGAGAGTACTTTGTGAAGAACAAATTATTATACAGGAAGACAGGAACTAGATCCACTGGTCACGGACAGTTGGTTCTTCCCAAGATATATAGGGCAAATTTGATAAGGAGCTTACATGTTGGAAAAATGGTGACCATGAGAAAGTCGGTACCATCTGCCAAAAGATTGCTCGAAAATACTATTGGCCCGACGTAAATGTCGATATTGAGAACTTTGTAGAAGCATGTGGCATATTTCATGAGGGAACACCCACAAAGGGACAAAATGTGCAGGACCTAGAAACGCCACAGGGCAAATTTAGGCCTGGAAGGAAAACTAATTATACTCAGGTAGACAAAGTGGAATGGGAGCCCCCTTTTCACACCCAGTCTTCACTTGAATGGATTAACATGGCCACTATGCGACGAGTACAAAGAGTAAATTTTACCCAGGATAAGATGACAATCCCTCGGTCAGACTTATATAAACTGGAAGAACAGAAAAGAGAGCGAAGATCTCTCATAAGCAATCTAAAGTGGGATGATAAACCCAAGAAAAAAATTGGTAGTGGTCGATTTGTGAGTGATGATTCTAGGAAGAAAAGTCCTCACTATAATGCTTCTAATGGACGGGACCCGATGGGTGCCATGAAAAATAAATATGGAAAATTAAAAATCCAGATGTAGCATTATTAAGGACCTGGACAGATGAGAAGGCAGAAGAGACTGTTACCTCATCTTATCAATACGTGAACGAACTGACCACTCGTTTGAAAGCTGGATGGAAACTGGCAAATGATAATTTGAAACAAGCCAGGAAGAAACATGCAGCATATTTTAATAGGAAGGCAAAGGACAGAGAACTAGCTGTGGGAGAGAAGGTGCTGCTTCTACTACCCGGTAGCCAGAATAAATTACAAATTGGATGGCAAGGTCCATATACGGTTCTAGAGAAGGTGTCTAGAACAAACTATAAAATTGACAAAAAGGGGAAGGAGAAAGTTTATCATGTAAACCTTTTAAAGAAGTATCTGGACAGACCACTCCAGGAAAGCACCCCCTTACTGACCTTAGCTATCGCAACTCAAATGCAAAAGGAACCACTCACCTCACATGAATACCCATTACATCCTTGTGAAACAGCAGCACAGGTAAAAGTCAGTAAGCACCTGACTAAAAACCAGAGGGAGAGAGTTCAACAGGTTCTGGAGGAACATACAGATATATTAACAGATAAACCAGGACATACAAATTTGCTACAGTATGACATGAAACTGGTAGACTCAAACCCAATCTGTATGAGAGCCTATTCTATTCCGTTCGCGAAGGAGAAGGCATTGAAAGAAGAAATAGATTATTTGTTGAAGGAGGGGATTATTTCACACAGTGAATCATCTTTAACTGATTCCGTACGCAAGATCTTTTAAAAGACGCAATGGCCGACCGCTGTATCCGCAAGATCTTTTAAAAGACGCTGATTTATTTCCTTGTTTCTTTCCATTCTGATATTTTATACTGCCCGGAATTTATCTCGAATGGAAGTAAACACAAAACTGGGCAAATTTCAACAAGCTTCAACGTCTTTTATTTGCGTTTGAAGGGAATTTTTCACATTTATCTTCATCTTTAATCGTGTTTTGTCGTATCCCCATAATGGCCGGAAACACACAGGATATGTTACTAATATGTGAACAGTGAACAAACTGTGTGATCAACCGTAACTTTCTTACTTTTTCTGTGTTTCTAAATGGATTACCTGTACAAAGAGAGCAGTGAAACTGTATTGTGATAACAATTTATGTTACAAGCCTTACGTAAGTCGAAGATTTTTGTTCAAAATTTCCAGTTATCTTTTTTTCCATGTACATGTTATCTGTTATAACATAAACATAACATAAAATTAGCTAGAAAGGCATATGGATTTATATTGTTCATCCAATGTACTTTAATTTGATATATAATATGTTATACTTAACTCATGATTAGACACACATTGTCAGTAAACGTAAATTTTGTATGTGTAAATTTTTGGGGCTTAAAAATAATTCCGTCCAGAGCTGAAAATAATTACGTACTGAATCAGTTAAGCTCCAGTGTAGTTTTGTTGAGAAAACCGTCTGGGGAACACAGACTGTGCATAGATTACAGGAAACTGAATGCTGTCACAGAAGGACAAGTGGATCCATTACCAGACACAAAACAGTTATTTGCCAGATTAAACAAGGCAAAATACTTTTCAAAGGTGGATCTTAGTAAAGGCTATTACCAGATTCCAGTGAAGCCTGAAGTGAGACCTTATTTGGCTTTTAGCACTTCGGATGGACATTATGAATTCAACATGCTACCATTCAGACTGAAAAATGCTCTGAGTGTATTTTCAAGGATGATGCGCAAATTGTTGGATCCCCTGAATAACCCATGTATCACGAATTTCATGGATGATATTCTCGTCGCCACAGAGACATTTGAAGAACACATTGACTCCCTAAAAATGTTATTTGATAGGCTTAGGGAGGCGAACTTAACTGCTAGGCCAACAAAATGTTGTATTGGATGCAAAGAGTTGGAATTCTTGGGACACACTGTATATCAGGGCAACATGACCCCTGACCCCAAGAACTTGGAAAAACTGCAGAGAGCACATAGACCACAAACAAAAAAGGACGTGCGATAATTCGTGTCGTTATGTGGTTTTTACCAAAAATATATCAAAAATTTTAACTCAATATGTGCTCCTCTGACTGATTTGACTCGCAAGGGACATCCAGATAAAATAGTTTGGACTGCGCAATGTGAATTAGCGTTCCAAGAGTTGAAGGAAAAACTCACTAGCAAGCCTATTCTCAAACTGCCTGATTTGACACAGGACTTTGTCGTAAGAACATATGCAAGTAATGTAGGACTCGGGGCGGCTTTGTTGCAAAGATCATCTTCACCTGATGGGGAACTGAACCCAGTCGCTTATGCAAGCCGCAAATTGAATAAGGCGGAACAAGGATATTCCACAAGCGAAAAAGAATGTTTAGCGTTAATCTGGGCAATAAAGAAGTTTCAAATCTCTCTGTATGGTAGGACTTTTGTGGTCCAGACGGATCATCAGCCCCTAGTATTCTTATCTCAGGCTAAGCATGAAAACGCAAGATTGTTGAGGTGGTCTTTATTACTGCAACCTTATCAGTTTAGTATTGAGTACATCCCAGGGTCATTAAATGTCGGTGCAGATTTCCTCAGTCGGCACCCCTGTGATCAAAATTAGAGTAGTGGCAGGCGTGAGGAGTAATTTTATCTATGTGTATCACTGGTTTTGGAACTTGCCGTAGGCATGTTTTCAAGTGGGGAGATGTGTGATAAATTTAACCGTGATACAACGTTAAAATATCTCCAAAGATAAAATGTAGGGATAAAAATAAGGCGTAAGCTACTAGAAGACATGATCGCCGATGCCGCGGTTCACTACCCGCCATGGAAACTAACTTGTTAGACGTACAGACAAAACGTTTACCCTTGGAGACGGGAGGGAACGGAGATCAAAAAGAAAAAATATGACTGAACACGTGCTTGAAACTAGCAAGGCTAAAAAGACGCAATTGGTGGGGAAAGGAAAAAAATTCACGTCCCCAAGTTGACACAATGTAAAGAAATGGACAAAAGGGACCTTAGCTATTATACGCAACAGTCCTTTCTTGGACGCTTTTACGATACTTAGTCCTTTTATTTGAATTCAGCGGCAAACGCATTACAGAAGATGCTCGAACATATTTCAAAAAAACAACTAACCTTGAAAAAGTAACATTTTCTTAATAATAATGTTAGGAATATAAAACCTAGCTAGTCTGATAGCCCATCTTGAGCAGAGAAATAATATGCTTTCATTTATACAGACGGATAGATAATAATGAAGATATTGACAAAAGACTGTGTTGTTCATAACAGACGAGCGACTACACTGTTAAAAAAAATGTCACTAATTTTCAAAAAATTGCGGCCTTGAGACTCAAGTGCTAAAATCTAGTTGGAATGAAAGAGAGGGGGAAATAGTGGAAAATTGTGGCTAAAAATAACTCTAGAGACCGATTCGTGTAGAAAGGCATGTAGAACCAAGCGTGTTTTTTATGAAAAAACAAGTAGAGACAGACGGACCAACAGACAAGAATACATACTTGACTGAGGTATGACTGAATTGACTTTTGGTAGGAGGTTTGAAATTTGAAAGGGGGAAAGTCGGTGATTGGCCACAGATAATCATATTATCGGCGCACAGACGCGCATTTTTGCCATTCAACATAAATTGTCCATTAGTAGACACAGTAATTCTTCAGTGGTGTAATTCCCAGAAGCTAATTGCAATATTTAGAGGGACGCCATACTAGAGCCAGCAGCTCAGCTGAGTTTTGCTAGAATATAACTGTGTTCTCTATTCATAATTCTGGTAAGACTGAAAGCATTTCTTTGTATATTTTAATATTGTTTAATGTTTCGAGTGATTTGATACTGCCATATCAAAATCTATCCCTTACAACAAGTAAGGATTCGCTCTAGATCCCCAGCCTAAGTTCAGGGTCTAGAGACAAACAAAATACATAAACGCCAGTAAGGATTATGAAGGGCGGATCAAGTGTTGAGATCAGTGGAACATATCACCTATCTTATTCAATAGCAGGAAGCTAATGAACATATTTCAGAATATGTAGTCTTGGGGAACTAGTACTATGTGAAACCAACTTGGTAAGATGTGCTGTATGGTCAGAGAGATCTGACCCCGTCTATGTGGTGTTGTCGTGTAATGTTGTGTGCAGAAGTGGCTCAGGAGGTAGAGTTCTGACACATGACCCAATACTTTTGTTGCAGAAGTGTGAGTTTCTGTTTGGCACCAAAGTGGTGTCAAATGCTGTGTTGATATATACAAGTGTGGACCAGTGCAGTCTAGTATTTTGTCAGAGCAGCCTTATATTGCCCCCAAGCACGGAGAGGTGGGGCCACCAGATTCCAGCACCAGAACTACTCAGTCAAGATACGTGAGCGTCTGGCGTGCTGGACCTTCACCAACTTATTTACTAAATAACACACCAACTATATTACCATCAACTAGAACCTACCATTTTTTTGGGAAATAAAACTTGTATTACTCCCATCAGTGAAGGGACAATGTTTGGTAGTCATAGATAGGGAGTGATGATATCACCCCAACAGCATATCTAGAAATAAGTTCTCCTGGGACTATCTTAAGATAATTACTATTAACCAGTCATTTGGAATACATATGTACACATTTTCTATTTTATTATGACATATATTCATGCATTTCATTCATAATTTCAAAATTTTTCATATGTTCTGACCAAAATAAAACCTTGGTTCAGAACAAATAAACTTAAAGAAAATTTAATATCAAAAATTTAACAGCTTGAGTTAGTTCAGTGTATTATATGTAATCTACCACAACACATTACATATCAGTACCCTAGATTTTAACGTAGCCACATTCATTAGTAAAAAAAGATATGTGTGAGGTCGTAAGTGGTAGCAAGAAGGGCCTTCTGTAAATTCACAGCTACATTTATCTCAGGAGCCTTCACAGCTGACCTCATGCATCACACTAGGTAATATCACAACCATACAGTACCATCAAACCCACTACAGTCATCAAGGCACGTAAGGAGAGAACAAGAAAGTATTCAGTGGGGTACTGGAAGATGAGACAGGTCTATATTTCGGAGCTGGCATTTGCTGATGATGTTGCCCTGATTGCTAAATCAGAGGCACAACTCCAATCCAACCTGCAAGTCTGGAAGGAAGAGCTGGAGAAGAGAGGGATGGTCATAAGCAGCTCTAAAACAAAATCCATGGTGATATCACGAGAAGAAAGAAGACATCAGATTAAGCTGGGAGAACAGGTCCTGGAGCAGGTCGACCACTTTAAATACCTCGGAGCTATTATAGACCGAAAGGGAGGCATCAAAGAAGAGTTGGCCACTCGAAAAGCAGCAGCTGGGAGACTTTTTCAGCCCATAAATCGAGGATTCCTCAGCAAGAGAGAGGTTGGCAAGAAAACGAAGATGGCTGTATACCGCTCCACCTATGTCCCAGTTTTGACATATGGATGCGAGTCATGGGCAATGACTACAACCCATAAAAGCCAGATACAAACCTCAGAAATGAGGTATCTGAGGAAGGTGGTTGAAGTAACAAGAAGAGATATGGTATGCAACCAGACGATACGTCAAGGCCTTAAATCCTACCCCCTGCAGACCCAAGTAGAACAGTCCCAACTAAGATGGTTTGGCCATGTCTGCAGAATGGGAGAAGATCGGTTACCACGACAAGCATGGGAAACAAAGAGCCAAGGATCCAGACCCCGAGGACGACCCAGAATCCGCTGAGAGGACAACTTTAAACAATCTTTGAAGGACCGAGGACTAGAATTGAACCAGGCCAGGAGGAAGACAGCCGATAGGATAGTCTGGCGCTCTCTCTTCCAAACCTCTACACCTCACGGTAGAAGGGGAACGACTAAGTAAGTAAGTAAGAAAGATTCATTTCTCATGTGTCAGCAACTGAATAAATCCTTCATCATTAGTGTTACTTTCAACACATATTGTCAGATTGTTAAGTTGATCACAGCACTCGCATCGCCAAATGCAACGTCTCTATGACTTAAATATTGACCAAAAGCTCGTACATCTTCCTATGTTGCGAAGGTCTTCCATGAAACATATGTGAAACCTTCTAATGGTTTCATCGATATCTCTAAGTCTTCTAAACAACTGATGTGTAAGCATTTGTTATCATCATGAAACGTGTAAAAAAAAACAAGTATATTCGGAATCTGCAAGAGCAAAGACTCTGATATAAGCGCTGCTAAAGAATGTGTAATATAGATTTAACAAGGTTTAGGAAAACTGGACAACAGTTCTTTCAATTAATTCAATATTTACTTGTAAAAATACTCCTTAAAAAATTTACTTGCATAAGATAGACCTAATCTTAGTCATGTTCAATCTCCGAAAAAAAAGCCAGACAAAATGCCCTTTAAAAAAATAAACCACCCGGACACTCAATCTTAAGGTTAAAAAGAGGATAAATCTGGGGAAAAGAGCAGATGGTCACCCTATACATACATACATACATACATACATACATACATACATACATACATACATACATACATACATACATACATACATACATACATACATACATACATACATACATACATACGTACGTACATACATACAGACAGACAGACACACAGACACACACACACAGACAGACATACAGACATACATACATAGAAGAATCTTTATTATCCAAAAAATACATTAACATCTACTTTATATGGTATAAAAACACCATATCATATCGGATAATCATTTAGAGTCCGGAAGTGTGCCAAACTCCGCCCAGGAAACAATCGCCAAACGTTCATAATCCGTTGAATTCAATTCGTACACAGTTTACAAGCGGACATCAAAAGTCTCCAGCCTTTAGTTACCGTCACCGTCTTTTGGGACATGAGCAAAAACCAAACATTCACGATTCGACTGGACACACAATCTGACACCTGTCGCTCTGTGGTCACTTGTCTTTCAGCAACGCAATACCATAGTAGTTGAAAAAAAAACAAAAAAAAACAAAAAAAAACACACACACACAAATAGTAATACGTCTTACAAGGATAAGGAAAAGAAAAACCTACGTTACGGCCACAAGGCCTTCGTCAGGGACAGACAAAGAAGAGACAGGAGGGAAAGAAAATGAGAATTAAGTAGAGAACATGAAACTATAAAAATAAGAGAAAAGAAACTCCCTTAATATTAAGTCCAGTCACATGTGAAGCAAAGCAAGATGGCTGCCACTAAACTGGAAAGAGGAAGTTGATAGTATATAAAAATAAGAAATAATGAAAACAAGGACTGGAAAAGAGTGAGAAAAAAGTAATCAATAAATAATAAATAAAATAAAAATAAATAAATAAAATATAAATAAATAAATAATAATAATAAATAAATTTAAAACAAATAAATAAATAGATAAAAATAAAAACTAAATAAAGAAATAAATAAAATAAAAAATAATAAAGGAAAAAATTAATTTAAAAAAAAAATAATAATAATAATAATAATAATAATAAAATTAATAATAATTTAAATTAAAAAAAAAATAAAATAAAAAAAATAAAAAATAAAAAAAAAAAAATTATTAAATTAAAAAAAAAATAAAAAAAAATAAATAAACAAATAAAAAAAAAAAAAAGGGTGATCGCATCAAAGTAGAAAGTCATACAACAGGGACTCGATAGAGAAAGGCGTCTCAGACAAAAGAATGTTGGGTATTCAAACCGTGTGGTTTGAGGCAACCCATAAGATGGATGAGGCGTTGTTCCTGGCGAAACCGACTGTTGGCGTCCGAGGAACAGTATCTGATGGCTGTCACCTGGATGTCAGTGGCACCGTGGTGGTCAGGGCCATTGAAGTGGATGGCCACAGGTGTGGAATTAAACTGAGAGATGTCATAGAGGTGTCTGCAGAATCGGTCGCCCAGTCGTGTGCCCGTTTGGCCAATGTACGTAATGGTGCAACGTTTGCATATAATAGCATAAATGACGTTGCGTGACTCACATGTGAAGCCATGGGTGATGGTGAACTTGGCGTTAGGGAACGAGACTGAACGTGTTTCGATTACATACTGACATGTCTTACATCGTGTACGGTTACATGGCTTGGTTCCAAAGTGGCCATCGTTGACGGTTTTCAGACGGCTGTGGACTAGGAGGTCCCTCAAATTTTTGTCCCGTCTATATGCCAGCAAGGGTGGCTCACTAAATGCTTCCCGCGCCACTGGGTCAGCTTGGAGGAGAGATAGGTGGTGAAACAGGATCCTTTTGACAGCAGTGCTGTGAGGGTGATAGGTCATTATTAACTTGACTCTATCAGAGGAGGTTTTTTGGCTGGGTTTGAGGGCCTCTAGACGTGAGATAGGGAGAACACGTTCTAAGGCAGAGGTAAGAACATCTTCTGGATACTGTCTGTTACGGAAGAAGTCCAACATTTCTTGTGCTCGGCATAGAAAGTTGTCATCATCTTGGCATAACCGACGGAGGCGGAGAAGTTGTGAGAAAGGCAAGGAGTCCCGACAAGCCGGAGGATGAGAGGAAGTATAAAGGAGGTAACTGTGTGCATCGGTGGGTTTGT